>VMBQ01013274.1:6728-17062 GCA_007657795.1 Dreissena rostriformis
CAACGTCAAGCCATGACGCGAATCAGACCAATGATAAAATCAGTTCGGCGTCGGAGAAGAAGAGAAAAAACCAAGTATGAATATGATAAATCCTACGACGCCAAGCGGAAACGATTATTTGTTGAGTCTTGGCTAATTGATTTCCCTTGGCTTGAAAATGTTGCCGGTGTGTGTAAATGTAAACTTTGTAAGATGTTTCCTTTATTAGCGGATAAAAGTAGTGGTTTATTTAATGGTTAGCCAGGTTAGAAATTCTAGTCACATACATTAACTGAAATTATTCATTTCAAGTGAATTTTCTCGTCATGCTGAGATTATTAAATATCCGAGATGGTATCATGTGTGACTTAAAAGTGTTCTTATTATATGCACATCTTGCTTGTATTTTTTGTTCATGTGAATTTTCTAGTTAACTATGTTTATAAGTTAAAATAGAAGTTGACAAAAGTGTATGTTTGTATTATTTGCTTTATGATCTTTTCCTTTATCTATCTTAAAAGTACGGACAAGTACTTCTTTGGTACTGACAAGTGAATTTGTGGATCCAACTTGTCCGTGGACAAGTAGACTCTAAAAATATTTCAGAACCCCTGTCTTAACTTATTCACACAATGGCTGCCACTACAACTGACAGCCCATTTGGGGGGGCAGGCATGTTTAACAAACAGCCCTTGTTTATTATTCAAATTTAATCATATTCCATTGAAGCATGATGTAAAAAATAAAAATAGGAATACAAGCAAATTATTATTAGGAAACCCATTTTACTGACAGGACACTTGAAAATCATTGACGTCCTAGCAACCCTTGCAATTTTACATGAATAGTAAATACTTCATGTTTGTTATGACTGACTGACATGTACTTAAATCTACCAATATATTGTGTCACTGAATATTAGTTTGGAGTAAACAAACATGTACAATTTTTGTTCTGATCCATTGAATGTCACACACTAACATGTAAGTTGCAATAATATCAGTATGGTGTTTGGTGTACAATATTGGTTTATCTGAAGAAAATGTAATTTATGTGTTAAACACATGCATACAAACAACACGTACAATGTGAATTTACCCTGTTTTCCTGTTCATAACTGTCCATGGCTGTTTCTGTTGCAGCTTTGGATTTTAAATGCAGGATATAGAAAGTGTTGTGCTGTACCCATTAATGAAACACATTAATGGTCTAGGCATGACATACAATTAATGTACAATACTTTCCGAATTAGAAGATTGAAATTTGTAATACTTGTGATGATTTGTCAACCAGCTATCCCCAACAACACCTGTATATGTTTCTGTTTGCAGAGTTCAGTTGTGTGTTTGTATCAGCACATTTGTAATACTTGTGATGATTTGTCAACCAGCTATCACCAACAACACCTGTATATGTTTCTGTTTGCAGAGTTCAGTTGTGTGTTTGTATCAGCACATTTGTAAAGCATGACTACCCTGGACGCTGGCCTGACTTTCCAACGAAGGTGGCTTTCTACATACAGTCCGACAACCACTCCACTTGGATGGGGGCACTCATGAGCTTATATCAGATGGTCAAAGTTTATGAGTAAGTTTGTTGTTGAATATTTTATAAATTTGCTAATTTTTGGAGCCCTTCTGGATGAACGATAGGGTTCTGAGAATGCATGTTTTAAAAAATGTTTGTAGGTTCTTTTCAAATCCTTAAAATGTTCCTGTTACAGTGTATGATCAGTATTGGTAAATTTGTACAAAGTAAAAATAATAATACAGGAAACACATTCTAATTGTCATATTGAATTTATTTAGATTATTCCATATGTTGACTGTTTTGTCAATCAATAAATTGAACTAATTTAGCCGTGTTCTGTGAAAACCGTGCTTTATGCAAGTGCAGAAATTGTCGTCCCAGATTAGCCTGTGCAGTCTGCACAAGCTAATCAGGGACGACAATTTCTGCTTTTATGGTATTTTTCGTTTATAGGAAGTCTCTTAGTGAAAACCAAGTTTAAACGGAAAGTGTCGTCTTGATAAGCTTGTGTCGACTGCACAGGCAAATCTGGGACGACACTAAACATATATGCATTAAGCCCAGTTTTCATGCAGGTACAAGCGTAGTGAGGAGCGTCAGATCCTAGATGATGCCATGGTCCACATTCTGCCTGTATGCTACCAGAGGTGCCTGCAGCTGTTGCCTGATCCTGGCGAGCACTCAGTTCTCCTGCAGAAGCAGATCCTCAAGATCTTTTATGCTTACATTCAAGTAAGTAGTTATGTACATGAGCTTACTTTATATACTCATGCTGCTACCCCATGAAAGTAACACAAGACAGAAGTTAGCAAGTGCATTTAATTTTGTTGTAAACATAGCTGTTCCAATGTTTTTAAGAAGTAATTCCAGATAAGGATTTGAATCAATTGAAGGACAATATCAGTGTCCAAGACCTAACCAAATGTAAATATGTTGACTTATTTCTTCATCGACAACTCAGTCACAACTGATTACTCCATCATTGACAGTTGTTTCTTCCTCATGCAAACGTTCATGGGTGTTTTCAGAACCATTTGCCACTAGAAGCTGTATCCAAAGAAACCTTCACACAATGGATGGAGTTGATAAGGCAGATCATTGACCGACCTGTGCCAGAGGTAGGCACTGATCAGCGATTGTGATGTAGAGCGTGTTTATTAGAATACAAGATTGCAAGCATATCACATAAATGAAATGTTTCTTTTTAATGAATGAAGAACATTTTATGAAACTATGTTAAATCTTTCATAAAAAAGTGTATGGTTTATGTGTGTATCATTCAATTTTGTGTAACAATGTTGTATGCACATTAAAGTTTCAATCTGTTGCAGCAAACTAATCAAATAGATTTAGATGACCGTCCAGAGCTACCATGGTGGAAAACAAAGAAATGGGCAGTGCATATACTGTCAAGGACATTTGAACGGTGAGGCTTTGTTGGAAATTTAATTACAAAATGAAGTCAGAGAAAATTTAGCTTGGTTGCTTGGACCCTGATGCTGGGTCCGCTAGCTCTGTGGCGCTGTTGTTAATTCTCCCCCAACCTCTGATTCAAGTTGGAAAAGTGTCATTTACTGGCATAACTGACTGCCATTTGATAACATGACTGAATACTGTTGAATACAGCGACAAATGCAAACAAGCTTATAAGGTATCTGATGACGATAAAACAACTTTTAAACGGTACAAAATTGTACAATAATTGAATATTATCCTACTTTATTAAAAAAAAAGCTTCATTTAGTATGACAATAATGCAGGTATTTTATGCACTTTTGAAGGCTAGATTGAATCTTCCTTGCCTCTGATTTTGAAAGGCTCATAATATTTAGAAGATTTGATGGTATATGGCATATTACCATTATCCTTAATTCTGAAATAATTTTCTACTATTCATGTATGTTGTAGATACGGAAGTCCAGGGAATGTTCATAAAGACTATAATCAGTTTGCAGAGTGGTATTTGAAAGCCTTCAGTGGTATGTAACAGGTTATGTAATGTGCCTTCAGTGGTATGTAACAGGTTATGTAATGTGCCTTCAGTGGTATGTAACAGGTTATGTAATGTGCATTACTTTAAAATACATTATACTGAATAAAAAAAATAATAAATGGGCCTAAACGTATTTTTTAATGTGCATGTTCATTAATGATCAAACAAGTAGCAATTGTGTTGATAATAGTAAAATAAATGCTATAACTTATAACTGACAGTGTAGACATTCTGCCGCTAGTTTGAACTCCTATTTAGGTGTCTGTCTGTGTTGTAGGTGGGGCCATTCAAGTGCTGTTCAAGGTCCTAGATGAATACAGGAGGAAGATGTATGTTGCCCCGCGGGTGATGCAGCAGGCCTTGAACTTCCTCAACCAAGGGTAGGCCTCCTCACACATTCAGTCTAGTTTGCCTTTTGTTCAGTCATCGAATCGGACGGGTTTGCTTTTCTGCACTTGTTGACTGAATACAAAAGCCTATGCAAGCTTTTATAAGCTGCAAAAAGTGTCTACATGCTTTTTTAAACCCAGAACATCGGTGATTGAGTGAAAGTACTATTTATTGTATTTGCACTTAATTGATACACACAAAATATGTATTTCATTAATTTGCGGTCATTTTGATTAAAAGTGTTAAGTGATGTCTCCATGACCATTGTGCTGCTTATGCCTGAACTGTTGTATGAATCTGCTAGTATTCCTATAAGCTCTACAGTTGTTTCACACTGCACCCCCTTACATAGGACTGCCATTTCAGCGTGAGCCACGCCTTCTCCTGGAAGTTCATGAAGCCCCACATCCAGCCCATCATCCAAGAGGTGATCTTTCCTCTCATGTGCCACAGCGACTCCGATGAGGAGCTCTGGGACTCGGATCCACAGGAATATATTCGACTCAAATATGGTATGGACCGTCGGAGAAATAGAATTTATTTTTGAGCCAGGAAAATGTACTTTCAAAAAGTCAGATAACTTGACTTTCTTTTACTGGTGGAAGTATTGTAACACTAAATAAGAATGCTGTGTTAAATGCGAAGCACTTAATTAATTTGTAAAAAATTGAAGGACCATTATACAAATACTAGATCTAACAAATAGATTCATAGATTGCTCTGTCTGTTTTGTTTGTCGTTGGTTGTTGTTAAAGAATTTAATGTAAATAACTGAGATTATAGTTGGGCTGTGTCATCCTTAAATGGTCATTATGCCGTATGATATGCAGGCAGCGTAACTCACGACCAGCCTGTGTGTTTGCATAGTGTGGTCAGAAGCTTCCCTTTCAGCTATAGTCATTCAAGGTTTTTGTGGTCTCGTTAGTGAACATTATGACTCTTCATCAGCGTATACGAATGCAAAGGCATATCTGGATTTATACTCTTGACATGTCCTTGGGCCTATTTGCTGCTCATACAATCAAGCGTTTTTTCTTTCTATATAAATTATTGGTAAACAGCACTTTCTCAATCGTGGAAAAAATGACAACATTCGCAATGGCTTGCAGAAAAAATCCCAAAATAGGAAATTGGCAACACATTTTTTCCAAAATATGTTATGGGCAAGTGAACAAATAAAAGTGATAAGTTGTGTGTAACCACAAGCACCTTGCTTGACTACATCAGGTTAAATAAAATCAGTCTGGGCATTTCCGTTTTAATTCTCTATAGAGATTTGCCAGCAAAGTTTTTAATTTTAACTTAAATGAAATGCTTTTCCTGTAAATAACATGAGTGACAATAATAACTACACAAAATTAAACAAGGACTTCAGCCTAATGGATGGCTGCCTTTTTCAAAGTACGGCTTTAAGAAAACTAAAACTGTTAATAATGGCTCACATCCCATCCTTGATCTTTGTCAACCAGGCATTTTCAAAATAAGACATTATTTAAACAGCAGATAAGAATGAAACATGAATTGTATAAATAATTCTGCAACTGCATTTTAAGTGAGATAGTTTGTATGTTATGTTTCTTGACTGTTGCAGATGTTTTCGAGGACTTCCTTTCCCCAGTGATTGCAGCACAGACTCTGTTCTACTCGTGTGCCTCTAAAAGAAAAGAGGTTCTGCAAAAGTCTATGGGATTCTGCATGCAGCTGTTGACATCTGGTACGGCTGAAACACGACAAAAGGACGGAGCCATGCACATGATTGGAGCTGTAGCGGAAGTCCTTCTCAAGGTGAGTTGTCAATCTCAATCAAATCAATTGTCTGGAGAGGTAATTTATCATGTTACAAAACTGCATGTTGTTTTATTGTAAATTGTCTTTACCGCCTCTGCGTAACAATCTCTGTTTAAAATACACTGACCGTCATGTGGCAAGTAAAAAAAAAATTAAGAAACAATTTCTGTTTGGAATACACAGACTGGTATTTCTGAAACCTTATGTACTTTAAAAACAAAATACACAATAGTGTTATTTTGGCAACTTTATAAACTTAAGAAACTATTTCTGTTTTGAAATCAACAAGACTGTCATTTTAGCAATCTTTTATGACTTTTACGAGTCCATTATAACTGGCAATGGATGGTACACTATGGGACTTGAAAACATGCCCACTTATTTTGGTCCTTTAAACACCATTGAGAATGTGTGACAGAATTTATAAGACTATCCATTTAAACAATTGAATCCTATATTCCTGACTGGCTAAACACTCTGGCAATCGAATAGTCCACACAAGTTCAATTTTGCAGCTGACTACAATAAACTGATTTGGTTCGGTTATTACAGTGTTTTTATGCCCCCTTCTTCGAAGAAGAGGGGGTATATTGTTTTTGGCCTGTCTGTCTGTACAAAAACATTAACCTTGGTTAAAGTTTGATAACTTTTGTAACATTGAAGAAAGCAACTTCATATTTGGCATGCATGTGTATCTCGTGGAGCTGCACATTTTGAGTGTTGAAAGGTCAAGGTTATCCTTCAAGGTCAAAGGTAAAAAAAAAACGCAGTTGGGGGCATTGTGTTTTTGACAAACACAGCTCTTGTTTTTACAGTTTGTTGATTTACTTTAACTATGTAAAGTATTGATTTTGTCTCCACAGAGAAAGATCTACAAGGACCAGGCAGAAATGATGCTCGTTTCACACGTTTATCCAGAGTTCAGCAGTCCAAACGGCTTTCTTAGGGCACGTGTAAGTATTGCATATTTAATGCAGGTTATTGATGTTATAACAAAATAACTAATTTTATGTTTGGTTCTATAGTTATTACTAAAACACAATTTGTGAATTGGGCAACCAAAGATAAATTGCTGGTTTGTTTTCAATGTTGCTATTTGTAATTAAATTAATAAGTTTAATTTAAACATTGTTAATCTGAATATAGACAAGCATATTGCTGGTTCCATTGCAGGCCTGTTGGGTTATGAGAGTATTCAGTGAAATGCGCTTCAAGCAAGAAGCCCACCTATACCAGGCACTGGAGCATACAAAGAACTGCATGTGTAGGGACAAGGAACTGCCTGTGCGTGTGGAGGCTGCCATTGCACTGCAGATGCTTATTACTGATCAGGAAAAAGGTAGGTGTTGACATCTTCTTTGGCAATCTATTGCATATATGTATTAACCAGCGATTTTCTTTGTCCAATTGGGAAAAGTACCCGTAACGGTCCAATTGGAAAAAAATCAAGTCGTGAAAACCTCAAAATTGAGAAAAATCGAGTCGTGAAAACCTCAAATTGGGAAATAGGTTTATTTGATTTTTTGCTCCCAAATACTTTAAAATTGTAAACTAAGTGTTTTCAAGCTGTCAATATTTTATTTACCTAGGTTCAAGCCATATAGCTGCAAAGGGAAACTAACTAAATGTTGCATTTTACCTTAAATTGGGAATTTTTTGGACAGCAATTGGGAAATTTGTTTTTTTTTCGTAATTGGGAAAGTGCCGTTTACCGGTACTTTATAAAGAAGGAAAAAAATCGCTGGTATTAACAAAATGATTATTTTACAAGTTGCAATATATGTATTATCATTTTTCATACCTGTTTATTGTTATTGAAAAATATGTGTTTACAATAATTTGTGTTGATCTTTGGTGTTGCACTGTATGCCTGTAACTATTCAGCCAAGCAGTACATGACACCCCATGTGAGAACTGTGATACTAGAACTGCTGAAGATAATCCGTGAGACAGAGAATGATGACCTGACTGGAACAATGCAGAGGCTTGTCTGTACATATGTTGAGGAAGTTACGCCCATAGCTGTGGAGATGATGTCACATCTGGTAGGGGAAATGCTTGTTCTATTTCAAATTTTCCATAAAATTTGGTACATTCAACTGCTAAAACTATTTTTAAATGGTATTACTTGAACAAGTAACTAAAGCAGGTTACTGTTGCTGGAGTAAATGTCGCAAGATGATTGATTCTGATTGGTCTTTGTAAAGATTGTATCATGTATATTAAATTCAATTTGAATAATATCACAGTCATATGACATTTGATGTTTGTTAGATCATTTAAATCCCTACTGCAGTTGTTAATTAAAAGAGTTTTCTCGGGTGATTCTTGTGTAGTTATATGTTCCTTTTTGGCTTGTTAAAACATATTACTATCAATTTTCTCTGTTCACCACAGGCCACAACATTTTCGCAAGTCCTTGAGACGGATTCCGATGGTTCCGAAGAAAAGGCCATCACGGCCCTGGGCATTCTCAATACCATGGAGACAATACTCACTGTTATGGAGGAACAGAAAGAGGTGAAGTATCATGGCTTAAATTGCCTCTAAAGTTTAATGATAATTTATTCTCTATTGCGGCAATGCTTGAAGTCAGGAGACAGTTTGTCATCTGTAGAGCTTCTCTTAGCGGCCCTCAGGTTTGGGCCATACATTTTCATTTAGTTGTTGGTGGTCTATGCATTCCTGGAGGATGTGGTGAGCAGAGTGGTCGGCTACTCTACTGGGTTACTTAGGAGACGGCATGAGCTGGAATCTCTTGTGCATATGACGGTTAAGCTTATATTGTACCCAGTTCGCAGTCGGAAGATGATCACCTTTTGTAGTCTAGACAGGTGATGGTAGCTGTCCCCTGGCCATTAAGTTATTTACAGGCACTTGACTATTGTGTTCCATATTTTCACTAGCCTTGTTCTATTGGTTTCAGATTGTAATAAATCTATATTAATTTTAATTAGAAAAATGTCCATGTGTGAAATTAATTTTTCAAATAGTCTTGTGTATTTGTACCAAATTCATTCAAATTACATGTTTGATATGATTTTAAATTTGTTTTAACAACAAAATTGACAGCAAATATATAATTATGTTTCACATTTCTTTTGCTGTTTTAACATGATGAACAAATATTGTAACATTCTGTTTGGCAGATAATGTTACAGCTGGAAGGTTTGGTCCTGAATGTTGTAGGAGTCATTCTTCAGAGACAGTTGACTGGTTGGTGGTTCTTGTTACTTATACAGCTCTGCCCATGTAGCACTGTTTGAACTTACTGATCTATAATGGACATTCAAAAACATAGGTTTTATTTGCCAATAAAGGATTTGGGACTTCATGACGAAGCTTGGTTACTTCAGTTAAAACAAAACTGATGGTAAAATGAATACATACATGAATTAAAGAAGCTGCTAGCTTGTCAAGTAGAAAAGTCCATTAAAGATTAGTAGTTCTAGTGTTAAGAACACCCTAAAGTGGATCTATATTAATAGTTCTGCATGCATAACCTAGTACACAGATTATTGTTTCTATTAACAGATTATGTTGCAACTGGAAGGCATTGTGCTAAATGTAGTGGGTGTGATACTGCAGCAAAACATAATCGGTTTGTACACTTTGACATAATAATTATAATTAGCTGTGCTTGGGAATGTGACACTTTCACAGTATTTACTGTGATTGTTTATGCAACAGATGTAAGTTTCCATATGTGTTTGTTGCATGAATTTTTAGTGCAACAATAATCCTTTAACACTTGCATGTTGTTGAATTATAGATACAGTTCTCATACAAATAACTATTTTACAAAGTTGCCTGTTTCAGCATACTTTTTGACTTGCAATGAAATGTACTGATATGGATGTGAAAAGTAGAATAAAGTTATTGTGTGTCTGATTAGGATATTACATCATTGTGCATTATCCTATTTGTATTGTGGTGTGTTCATTGAATAACTTAGAAATTAAGTTAAAATATATCTGCTACATCATTTGAAATTTGTATTGCAGTTACACAAAATTCCGAAATATAATATTAAAGTTACTTCAATTTAAAAAAAAAACATGTATTAAGTATTGTGTTCAGTTGCCACGTTAACCAGTGCTTGTTGTTGCTGCAGACTTCTATGAGGAAGTGCTGTCCCTGATCTACAGCCTAACCAGTTCTCACATCACCGTGCACATGTGGCAGGTGTTCGGCATGCTCTACGAGATGTTCCAGAAAGATGGAGTCGATTACTTCACAGGTACTCGGGCAGTCAAAGAACATAAGGTGTCATAACATATGTCAGTACATGTATATGAGCCTTGCTCTATAATATGCATCTGCGTAAAGTGTTGTCCCAGATTAGCCTGTGCAGTCTGCACAAGCTAATCAGGGACGACACTTAAAGCATAAAGTGGATCTTTGCTAAGAAGGGACTTTCTTTGAACAAAAAATATCATTTAAGTTAAAAGTGTCGTTCCTGATAAGCCTGTGCAAACTGCACAGGCTAATCTGGGACGACACTTTACACACATGCATTAAAACCCTGTTTCACAGAGCGGGGCTTATATTTATTTGGCATATGTTTGTTTGTAAAATATACCAGGGTTTTTTTTGGCCCGATTTTATAGCCGAATAACGGCTATGTTCCCAATGGAAAAAGGTATACTTTTTT
>VMBQ01013275.1:0-17186 GCA_007657795.1 Dreissena rostriformis
TGTGACGTCATTTCGGTGACGAAACATTTTGGGACAACAATATGCCTATAGAAGTGGTGGTTTTTTAACAGTTAACTTTTTGTTTAAAACATCTTACAAATCCAAAACGTATTTCGGATTGTGTTTAATGTGTTTGTCATGCATAACACGAAGAACAGACAATTGAAGTGCATATAGTTGTTACTTTATTGTTAAAAGCATTGAATTAAAGTTGTCATTGCTGATTCAGTTAAGCGTGTCGTTTATGCTTAATTTAGTTTTTTTAAGACTCCTGTCAAAACTTAAATAATGCCATCAATCTAATCTACAGCACAGTTTCAGCTGCAATCGATATTTTAATTATCCAAATAATGTGCTACGTGTAATTATAATTATTTTCGATTATTTGTTTGATGTGTGGCTCAATTTTATTTATAACGGTTGACTAAGACTGAATGTGCACGCCATTTTGTTCAATTAAATGTTCGAATTAATTGCGTTTTTGTTTTGCTGTTGCTTTTTTTTTCTATTTCCAACAATAAAAATATCACCTTCTCGCTTCGTTTTTAAATTCTTCTCATATTTTTTATTGGAAAGTATTAAAAGAAACGGTTTAATGTGGAACTATTTTTTACATGACACAATCGGTAGTTATTTGGTCATTAGGCATGTTACATGTAGGAGACCCGATCAGAATAATTATTTTGTTATGTCAATTAATCATTTGTGTGTTGATAAAATGTGTTAACGGTAAATGTGACATGATAAATAGAATAATAGGTTGGTGACGTTGATGGAGAATGGTTATCTGGCTCGGCAGAGGATCTTATCGGGTTCGCCTTCGGCTCACCCGATAAATTCCTCCGCCTTGCCGGATCAACCATTCTCCATCAACGTCACCAACCTATTATTCTCTATATATAAGCATTAAACCTCAATATTATTTTATTGTGAGAAAAACGTAATATTCGTGCGAACTAAGTTTGACTCATACATTGATTGAATGCAATCCTCTGGCAAAATATGTCATTTGGCAAATAACATTACATAATATAACATAATCTGAAGTTGGCATTCAATAACAAACCGGAGAGTAATAACCCTGTAATGCAACACTGAACGGATTAACTGATGATAAACACGGCCGTACAATCAACAGTTGCACGTATTGTGTTATACAAAAAAATCATTATTTACACAATTTAAATTTAGACAAACGGATATTCTGAGATAAAAAAAAATACAACTTACAAAATGTTTTCGAGCTATGAAATATTAGATTAAAACTTCCTTGAATACTGATTACTTCGTTTAGGGCAAAGAGTAAACATTAATAGTTGACGCTGCGCTTATATAGTTGAACAGACAAGTACAATAATTCCTATATTATTAACCTCGCTTGCAATTCTTACTGTTCACATATATTGCCTACCATTTTAAATTTCTTAGTTTGTAGCATCAATTATTCATACATGTGTAATAATAATGCCCCCCACGAACACTGCGTAAACGAGTAACTTATTTTTTTAATAAGTTTCAAATACCAGTTACAAGCAACCCAATCAATTCACTTAAGTTCCATTTCATTAAAATATATTTATAAGAAGGCAACAACGGTACGCAACGTGAAGCACGAGCAGGGGGCGACAATGTACAGTTATCATCAAGACAAGTACATCGTGTGTCGTCAAGAAGAACCTTTGCAAACTACACGTAATATGCCGTCAAATTTAAAAACTTGTTCAAATCTCATCCGGGTTGGGTTTTAAAAGTAATTGTCCAAAAACAAGTAATAAAAAAGAAGAACGTGTATTAAATTCCGAGGCAGATCGCGTTTTCGCAAATGTTAAAGAATGATTTCCATACAATGCCATTTTGTACCGAAACAAATAATTAAAATCTCCACTTTGTCGTATTTATCACGAATTCAATATTAAAACATACTATTTTCGACCGTTTTTAAGAGCATTGTCGCGAACTTTTATGATAGTTAGTATATTTTAATGTTGGTTTCAAGGAATTGGCTTATGCTCACTTTTTCATAATGTCATAAGACAGGCATTTCTCATTTTAAAAAGGAAATTTAAATACTTAAAGAACCTTGTGTATCAGATAATCACAATATGGTTTTAAAGCTTTTCGTTACTTACAAATTATTTTCAGTAGTGGTGTCTGTAGCGCCTACAAATGTCGCATCGCCGTTAAATGTCGCAGGCTACGAGATTTGTCGCAACGTTGACGATAAATGTCGCAAGGACCGACATATGTCGCAAATTCTACTGACGATAAATGTCGCAACTTTAACGATAAATGTCGCAAAAATTTCAACTGCCGATATATGTCGCAACATTAACGATAAATGTCGCACACCTTTGTAAGTCATGTTAAAAACGAAAACTTGAAGTAAAATGACTAAAACTTTAAGGTTAGATTTAGATTAACCGACGAGGTTCTTTGAGCCGACTTCCACCAGAATGGTCAGTTTTTAGTTAGTATTGTCCGAAATGGTCAACTGTGGTCAGTATTNTATGTGAACAATTCCCTTTAAGGTGAGATCTAGATTACCCGACAAGGTTCTTTGGGCCGATTTCCACCAGAATGGTAAGTTTTTAGTTAGTATTGTCCGAAATTTAGTCAGTTGTAGTCAGTATTTTCAATTGTCAGGTGCGGTCAGTATTGTCCGAAATGATCAGTTGTGATCAATATTCACCCAATCAATTCTTATATTCTTGGCTCGAGGAGCCAGTTGTTGATTTCCCTGTGCTATATGGACTGCTGTTATCAAGATTGGCCAAAGGTTGTAAGATGTGATAAAACTGTAACATTATTTCAGCAAAACAAATTACGATAAAATTGTATTGAGTATTGTATGTTAGTTACAGGACTGTAGTACATGTATCATTATCTTAGTTAATGTATTACTATTTTGCAGACGCACTGACATATGCCGCAGTTTGTACTGGCATACTGATGAACTGACTGAAGAATAATAATTATGTTCTTTTTATTTTTTCAATATCGTTGCATAGGCCAAAAAAAATAGGTCCGTTTCCGGTCTCCTTGGAAAAAAAACAGGGTCGGTAGGTAGGGATTTTTTTTTTATTTTTTTTGTCTTTCGGGTACTAGAATGGAGAAATGAACCGAAATAAACGAAAATGAACAATTTTTTTTTTTTGCGACCCCAATAAAAAGTTTAGGGTCGGCGCCGATTCTGGAGACACGGTCGGGCGACCGGAAACGGAACTATTTTTTTGTTGGCCCTACAATTAATGCTTAACATATAGGCAGCGGTATTCTATGTCGCCGATTAACTTGCTCGCTGCAGGGTAGCAATCTAGTGGAAAATACCTCATCTCCGTTTATCAGTGAAATTAGCCTTCTGTTCGTTATTTCCTTTACTTTCGCGAATATAAAAGTATTTGGTAAGTAACAGTGTCAACTATCATCCTCCGTACACAATAATTTTGTTTTATTAGATTCCCGATCCTTTTGGAATTTGAACTCATACTCTTAAAACTAACCAATCACGACAATAGCCGCATTTACTTTAAACATANTACACATTTAATGAGCTCACGAAGACGCAAACGTACCTATAAATTTGCCATCCGTAAAATAATGCATGAGGGCTAAATGACCAATTACGTGTTTCTTTGACTCCAGATTGTTCGGACGCCACTATGAAAACTTATCGGACCCTAAATAAATTTGACATAATTTAATGTAGTATTATCTGTGCCGGGAATGAGCGACCGTATACTGCCCCTTGTTTTTTCCATAAGAAACCTTAATATAAGTACTTCGCGGGAACAAACTTGTAAGTGAATTTGTCAGGACAATACACGTTTATGTATTTATTTCAAATAATATACAACAAGTATCAGTACTAGTGCTAATATTGTATTCTTGCTAAGCAGAAAGAAATGTGGATAACCTTTCATCGTATACGATGCTTCTGTCAGTTTATTTGATTTAAAGAAAAGATGTTAAACATTATAGATTGGGCAGCATCTACTGGAGAATTTGAGGAAATGCACACTTATGAATAACTGACTTCGCCATTAAACGCAGCCGCAATTCAAATATTAATGAACGTACACAATAAGTTTATAAATATGCTTTTGCCATTTAATGAACAGGAGCAAGAGGAAGGCGGGACGAAAGCTTATTTGTACGTTTTGATCGACAATCACCGAGTGAGTTTGAGCCTAGTAATTGCTATTTATAGGGCGCTCATGTAGGCTAGATAAAATAGTAATTGTATTATGTGAATGTATACACAATTTTGTGTATTACAACAATCAGAATAGTGTTCATATATGTCTTGTGTTCAAATATTGTTGTCGAAAACGTATTTATTAATTTGTATAAACAACTTATGTATATATTGTATCAATGTTAATCTGCAACGGTATGCAACAGTAATTTGTGAACATTAAACCATGGCTGTAAGTTGCATTTACTAAATCAAAAAAGAATCCATTGAATTGTCTTGCTACATTATTACCTCGATAAATCTACGTCAAGCGTGATCTTAATGAGCTAAATATATGAAAATGTGTCTCCATCCACTTTTAATATTTGTTTTATTTTCACGTGTAAATATACGTGAAATTAATAAATCATGCATTGTTTGTTCCAAATTAGAATTATCCAGCGATCATGAACTTTTTATTATTCAACTCTCATTTCGTACGTATGTAAAATGCTTGATACACGTTTACCTCTAGAATAAGCCCGCTTCTTCTATGTGAATTATCCTGCGCATAATATAATATTCTAACTAGAAATGGCGCGGCCGCGGCCGCGGCCGACGCGTATCCCCACGCCGCATGTTATGAAGACGTTATGTTAAAACAAAATTTTGGGTTGGCGTGGTCTATGTGGTAATGGGGCCATGCAAAGTTGAGATTGACCGTATTGTCATAAGAGAAGTTCAGTATCAATTTGAAGTGAATCGGTGTAGAAATGAAGAAGTTCTAGTAAAAGGCAATTTTGGGTGTGTGTCCTATGTGGGCGGGGCCTTGGGGTGGGTAATGTGAACATGGATGGTCGAGATAGACCGTGTTGTCATAAGAGATGTTCAGTATTAATTTGAAGTCAATTGGTGAATAAATGAAGAAGTTATGAAAAAACAAAATTTTGGTTGGGCGTGGTCAATGTGGGCGAAGCGCCCCATGGTTTGTAATGGGGCCATGCATAGATGAGATTGACCGTTTTGTCATAAGAGATGTTCAGTATCAATTTGAAGTCAATCGGTGTAGAAATGAAGAAGTTAATGTGAAATAACCTACAAAATGAGTGAAAATCTCTGACCCGGCCCCATCCCAACTCCTATAATTTTTGACCCAGGGGACAGATCAAAATTTTAAATAGTGAACTGTCGCACATATGCTCATAGCTACCATGTGTTTAAGTTTCAAGGTTCTAGTGCTAATAGTGCAGGAGAAGATAGTGGCCAGGACGGACGGACGAAAAGGCAATTTTGGGTGGGTGTAGCCTATGTGGGCGGGGCCCAGGGGTGGGTAATGTGCACATGGATGGTCGAGATAGACCGTGTTGTCATAAGAGATGTTCAGTATTAATTTGAAGTCAATTGGTGAATAAATGAAAAAGTTATGAAAAAACAAAATTTTGGTTGGGCGTGGTCAATGTGGGCGAAGCGCCCCATGGTTTGTAATGGGGCCATGCATAGATGAGATTGACCGTTTTGTCATAAGAGAAGTTNAACTAGAAATTGCGCGGCAGAGGCCGACGCGTATCCCCACGCCGCATAGATGTTATATTAAAAGGCAATTTTGGGTGGGCAAGGCCTATGTTGGTGGGGCCCCGGGGTGGGTAATGTGGACATGGATGGTCGAGATAGACCGTGTTGTCATAAGAGATGTTCAGTATTAATTTGAAGTCAATTGGTGAATAAATGAAAAAGTAATGTTAAAACAAAATTTTGGGTGGGCGTGGTCAATGTGGGTGGGGTGCCCCATGGTTGGTAATGGGGCCATGCATAGTTGAGATTGACCGTATTGTCATAAGAGATGTTCGGTATCAATTTGAAGTAAATCGGTGTAGAAATGAAGAAGTTAATGTAAAATAACCTAAAACAATGAGTGAAAATCTCTGACCCGGCTCCACCCCAACCCCCATAACTTTTGACCCAGGGGTCAGATCAAATTCCAAATAGTGCACTGTTGCACATATGCTCATAGCTACCATATGTGTAAGTTTCAAGGTTCTAGTGCTAATAGTGTAGGAGGAGATAGTGTCCAGAACGGACGGCAAGCATGTTGTTAGTAAAATGAGTGAAAATCTCTGACCCGGCCCCACCCCAACCCCCATAACTTTTGACCCAGGGGTGAGATCAAAATTCAAAATAGTGCACTGTCGCACATATGCTCATAGCTACCATTTGTGTAAGTGTTAATGTTCTAGTGCTAATAGTGTAGGAGGAGATAGTGGCCAGGACGGACGGACAGACGGACGGCGGAGATAACCACATAATCCCTACGCTTCGAAAAGCGTGGGGATAACCATAAGACCTTCACAAATATTCATCCTTGTTAAAACGATTATCAATTCTGCGGAAATGAAAACAAATAAATCATATTTACTTCCTGCTTTATATTGGTAACCTACCGGTACTAAGAAGGTACTGTTTTAGCATAAGACCTGTCAAATATTTAATTCCTTACATAATAAGATTATTCGAAAACGAAAGTAAAACCATTATTTTACTTCATGCTTATTGAAGCGCTACGGATCTTCATAAGATACTGCTGTTAAAGAAAGTAGAAATAACCAATTGAGAAAAACGGTGTGCAATTCTGTGTATTAAGAAAGAAAAATATAGAAACAAGTCACAAGAACGTCATGGCATTGTTAATAGGAATAAAAATTGCTTATCGGCAAATTTCTAAATATAGTGATAAGATCATACATTCTTTAAAAAAAAAATGCACGTTTTATATTTGAATTTTTAAACACAATACCATGCTTGAATGATGTAATGTGCAAAAAACATGTATCGAGTTTATCAAGGCTGCGATGTCATTAATTATGTTTTGTTATGCTGCAAATGAAAAAACAAACTTGAAACTCAAAAGTGACGTAGCTTAACTTGATTTAATTGAGGCTAATTTAGGATCGGCCAATCTTCAAATGACATGACAATATAAGCCAATCATCATTCGTGGAAATACAGAGGCTTAAGTTATTTTTGATGCAGATTTGGGAACGAGCGCGTGGTGATGTTAGTTATGTTGTATGAACGGAAATTAATCCTTTAGCAATACTTGGAGGAGTTGATTGTTTCACGACCGACAACAGGATGTGTGTATGGTATGTTTTCCTCTTGCAGTGGAAATTTAAAATGAATAGACACAAGACTCTTGAGACATGCAAAAGAACTTTTGTATTAAAAAAACACAATAGTCTTAAAAAAACAGTCAAGAATTAATACTATAATGATAAGAAAACCACGTTTATATAGCGCCCTTTTCATACAGTATTGTGCGTTCAAAGGCGCTTTACAAAAAAAAGTCATATGACATATCACAGATATTAAACAAAATGTACATGTATAACAAATAAAATTTGTTAACGCATCAAATTTAAAGGCACATTCTAACTAATAAAACGTAAAACAAGGACTGGCTTTATCAAATGACGAAAATGGCACATGTTGACAGACGACATGCACATGTTGACAGACGACACGCACATGTTGACAGACGACACGCAAATGCCGACAGACGACATGCACATGTTGACAGACGACATGCACATGTTGACAGACAACACGCACATGTTGACAGACGACAGGCACATGCTGACAGACGACACGCACATGTTGACAGACGACACGCACATGTTGACAGACGACATGCACATGTCGACAAACGACATGCACATGTTGACAGACGACATGCACATGCTGACAGACGACAGGCATATGTCGACAGACGACAGCCACATGTCGACAGACGACAGGCACATGTTGACAGACGACACACACATGTTGACAGACGACATGCACATGTTGACAGACGACAGGCACATGTTGAGAGACGACAAACACATGTTGACAGACGACATGCACATGTTGACAGACGACATGCACATGTTGACAGACGACAGGCACATGTATTCAGCGAAGAATAATGTATCCGTACCTGAAAATAAATCATGACTGCAGCCGGTAAAGTGATTGGGTCAATCCCTACCTACCTGCCCCCGCTTATTAATCAAATACCAGTTATTTGTGGGTCTGTAATATGTAGCATATATTATTAATAAATTATGTAATATCTTCATTAGTATTAAGGGTCGGTGCTCTTAGAGCCCGGCACTATCCGCTTAAGGCCGATAGCCCATGCCGACGTTTCACACATAAAAATGTCAGTTTCATTTCACTCCATAAGGATTATTGCTAAGTCGGTGCTCTCAGAGCCCGGCACTGCTGCTTAAGGCAGACAGTCCATGCCGACGGAAACCACTTCAGTTTCATTTCTCGGCCAGTAATTGACAGATACATACATTACACTAACTTCCCCCCATTCTTCATATAGTATTACGCTTCATTTCGCCACATTACGTACAAATGTATACATTACTGTATTTAGGTACACCGCGCTACAACCACGAGACAGCCCAGAGAACAAACACTAGACACGAATTATTAAATATATTAAAGACATCATATAAAAGTATATCCGCATATACGAGAGAAACTATTAACCTGAAAACCCAAAACCCTTATTTATGTACTGCTTCATTATAAACAATTATTAAACATTACCCGTTGTAGACGTTTACAAACATATGTGTTTACAGTCTTGTCTTGAACGTTCCAACTGTTCCAGAGTTCCGAATATGGTCCGGTAGAGCATTCCACAACTATTTAACTCAGGCGCAACACTTGTGAAACTTCCTCCTCAATATTTCGCATGGCGATCTAATTTTGGTGGTAGTTGAAGTCGTAGTAATTTTTCAGATCTCAAACAACGTGATGATATTTTGACTTTTAACATGTCTTTGATATAAGATGGCGCTCGATCGCGGAGTTTTTTGTATGTCGTCATTAGGATTTTAAATTCAATGCGGCGGTTCACCGGTAACCAGTGTAGCTCTTTTAACACTGGTGTGACGTGTTCATTCCGCCGAGTTCTTGATATAAAACGTGCTGCTTTGTTTTGCACCTTCTTAAGTTTGTTTAATGTTGTCGTTGGTACCCCAAAGAGGAACAGTAACCCATACTTGATGTGACAAGGGAGTTTACCAGGGATTTTGTTGCGTCTTTTGACAGATATTGTCTGATGTGGCTGATCTGTCGTATTTGTAAGAAACATGATCTTGAAATTGAGTTGACATGTTTTTCCATATTTAATTCAGAGTCCATAAACGCACCAAGGTTTCTAACACAGCCAGATGGTTTAATTCTGCCTTTCCAATTTGTACAGTTATATCTTGAATGTGTGTTTGATTTTGTTTGGAGGAGAATATGATGACTTCTCATGCTGGATGAACCAACATTTGCTGAAGATACATGCAGATAAGACAGAACTTCTGTCTTATCTGCATGTATCTCCAGCAAATGTTGGTTCATCCAGCAAACAATATCCGTCAGACAAAGTTCAACACGATTTTAGATTTCCGCTTTTGACATAGGGTCACTTGATTCAAAAGACAGATATAATTGTCCATCATCGGCATAGAAATGATATTTCAGACCATGTTTCTTGCATATATGGCCTACTGGTTTGGTATACATTGTGAAAAAATTCGGACCCAACACAGACCCTTGAGGTACACTGAATTCCATTAGCACTGGTTCTGACAAATGTCCATCAATTGTAACTGTTTGGTAGCTATCACTAAGGTATGATGTTATCCATTCTAACGGTTTTCTACTTATTTTGAACTGTGTTTTAAGTCGGGTTAGTAAAGTTTCATGATCGATGGTGCCAAACGCTGCGGATAAGTCAAGCATGACAAGAATTGTGACATCATGCTTGTCCAAAGATCTTAGAATGTCATTTTGAAACTTCATCAATGCGGTTTCTGTAGAGTGATATTTTCGGTATGCTGATTGGTTTGGTTCATGAAGGTTATTTAATGTGAAATGGGATTCTATGCGAGAGTCGATTACCTTTTCCAACACTTAAGATAAGAAGGGGAGATTTGAGACAGGTCTATAAATTTGTTAATGTATTTGCATCGAGATCAGACTTTTTCAATAAAGGCCGAAAAAGAAATTGTTTTAAAGATTTTAGGACATTCGCTTTTTTCAGAGGCATTCACTACTTTCGTGATTGACGGTAACAATTCATTAATGCATTCTTTCAAAAGCCAAGTTGGAACAGGATCTAATTCACACGACTTTGTGTCTGATTTTGAAATGATGTCTTTAAACTCTTTCTCTGAAGCCAGTGATAGTTTGACAATTGGTTCACTTTGTATTCTAGAATGATGGCTGTGTTTGGTTTTGGCTGTTGATGTCAGTTTTGATTACATTAATTTTATTGATGAAGAAATCACTTAAATTCTGTGCTTAGTCGTTAGAAGAAGAACATTTTGGCAGCACAACTTCGTCGGTATTTCCGAGAAGCTGTTTTGTTATTTTGAACATATTTTTCTGATCTTTTCCACATTCTTCTTTTTTTTATCTTTATAAAACCCAACGCGTGCCTGTGTCAACATTTTATTTACCTTTGCACATTGGTTTCCGTATATTTCGTGATCTATCGTTAGCTTAGATTGACGCCATTTTTTTCTCAAATTTCCGTTTTAAATGTTTTTCGTTATGCAATTCGTCATTATACCAAGGACAAGTCGGTCGTTCAATGATTGTTCTTGATTTCAAAGGTGCGTATTTTTAACTATTGACAAAAAGACTTCGATTGATTGTATCCACATATTCATCTTTACTGGTAATTTCAGAATCATTGTTCAAGATCTCACATGCTTTCATTTCTGTTTTAAATGAATCGATGTCAATGGAACGTAGCTTTCAGTAAGTAACAGATTTCCTAGTTGGCGGTGGCATTGACGCTCGAGCATTGAATGTTACAGCAAAGTGATCTTTGGAAATATTACCGTTTGAATGTGATAGTCCAGGGTCGTAAACATTGATATTAGATACTGTATTATCATTGTCTCTGGTAATGACAACATCAAGTGTGTGTCCTGCAACATGTGTTGGAACATTTACGTGTTGTTTCAAACCGAATGATTCAAGGGAGGTTTTAAATTGGTTGGCATTGTTATAATGTGAGTCATCAAAGTGAAAGTTGAGGTCTCCTACTATCACGGTGTGAGAGTCCAGCATGACATATTTGGACAAATATTGGGGGAATTTTTCTTCAAGAAATGTTTTAGGTTTCAACCCGTTCTTTTTTGATGGCGGTGGTCTTTAAACAACCACAAGGCGTAATGAGAAACCACGTATAATCATTTTGCAATCTGTGTGTTCAAATTCTAAGAATTCTTTGTCTACTATGCTTTTCGCTAACATCTATTAAAGTTCGCTTTCACCAAAATTCAAACCCTTATTAAGACAATGTCGAGTAAATTTCCTGGGTTGAACCAGTACCTGGTGTCTTTGCTGAAGATCTTGATCTAATATTCCCTTAAATATGTGAACGCGCTGCCGTACATCGCTCTGTTGCTCTGTGAGACGGCCCTGGTGACGTCCGAGATTGCCCACCCCCTCGAAATACTTGAACAAGAGAACGAATACCTTCAATATTATTTGTGTTTCTTATAATATCACATTTTACCTATTGAAACAGCATTATTAATCGTTTTGTTCTTCTGGACTTTCACCTTATCTCACACATTGGAATTGTTTAACAATTGTGTATATTGCATCGTGTCAGTTCGTCTTGCACCGTACATATATTATGCGTTCTTGTGCGTGAATACACTGCGTATCGGATTTGTACACGCTGTAATATCTTCTATAGTCGGACCATATCGTTCTGTATACTAATAACTTTATAAGAAACTATCCCTTATCGTTTTAATAGATTTCAGATACTTACTCTAATCTAAAAGTCGAGATTTTTCGTGGAAAAATCCGGCTAAAGTGAAAATTGTCATTTTTGACATACCAATAATGAACGACAGATTCTTGTGGGCGTTTTTACATTTTGCGGCCACTAAAACAGTTTTATGTTTTGTTCGCTTTTGAAACTCCCCAACTTTAGAGCTACAAATAAATGTATCACCTTCGCCGATACTATTTTTGCACCTTCTTAAGCTTTTTGTTTGTAAAAATTTAACAAAATTGACGTTGTTCCTCATGTGTTGGTATTGAAGACTAAAAAAGAAGCGAGTTCTTTGCTCATCATGTGGTCTTAATCAACACTACCGGAAATTGTTTTTTAATGAATACTAACATAAGTGGCGGGAAGTTGCCCACTCTGAAACCAAGACTCATAGTAGTGGCGGGATATTGCGCAACCTCTGTTCTTAATTATGACTTAAAGTAGTATCGTAGTTATGCTCAACTTCTGTTCTTAACCAAGGCTTACAGCAGCGGCGGGACGTTTCCCAACATGTATTCTTCTTGACCGAGACTGTTAGGAGCTTGCCAATTCTCTGTTCCTACTCAAAACTAACAGTAGTAACGGGAAGTCATTCTCAGTGTGTTTTTGATCATGTCTATTAGTTGTATCGAAACGTCGCAACCCTTTGTTCTTGAACAACACACAGTAGAAGTGGGGCTTTGCGAATTCAGTATTTTTTATCAATACCGTAGTAGCGGTGTGTTACTAGCCCTTTGTGTTTTACACAAACTAAAAGCAGAAGCAGGATTTTGCCCTTTCTATATTCTTCACCAAGACTTAACGTAGAAGCGGTACGTTACCCACCCTGTGTTCTGGACCAGACTTACAGTAGAGGACGTTGTTCGCCTAATGTCTTGATCAAGACTAACAGTAGTAGCGGGGTGTTGCCACCCTGTGTTCTTGATCAAGACTTATAATAGTAGCATACTTTAACTCCAAGTCATCTTGACCAAGACTAACAGTAGTTGTAGCGTAACTTTGTTCACCATGTGTTCTTGACAAAGACTAACAGACGTAGCGGAACTTTATCGACAATGACTTATAGTAGTTTGGTGACTTTGCTTATCTTGTTCTCGAACAAGACTTCTAGTAGTTGTTTGGTTTTGTCGACCATCTATTCGTACACAAACACAAGACTAGCAGCAGCAGCGGGACAATGGTAACAACGTTATCCATATAGTTTTAGTAAATATTAAGCGTGTTGGTCTTACATTCCTTATGAGGACAGAATAGTCTCCACGTTGCGTTCTCGCTCAAGACTAACAATGATAACGAAAATTGTGGGCATCACCCTTTCTTAATCAACACTAAAATGACTTGTCAGACTTGCTCACCAGGGCCCCGTTTCATCAAAATTTGCGATGCAATATCATCGCCGATTGCCGATTGCTGATTTTATACCTGCGATTGCGATATGTTTTAAAATGCGTTTCATCAAACATATCGCAGATTCTTGCCAGTAGTTGTGTGCAATGAGCGATAATCGCGCACAGTCTACTATCAAAATGACGTCAAAAACGGGCACCTGGAGCCGTATTCACCAATGTACGTAAGTCTAAAATCTTAGACTCAGCTCAAGTTTCTGACTCAGACTCAGACGTAGCCTTACAAAACTTAATTCTCGAAACCTAAAATGGTAAGTTTTAAACTCAGACTCAGTAAGATAAGTCTCAAATGCTAAGTCTTACTTACGTTATACAATCATGACGTTACGTCGTATGAGCTTTTACTTTACAAAATGGCCGCCGCACGCGATACTTGCGTAATACTAATAATAGAGTTGAAAGAGTGTTTCTAGATCGTACCAACCCTTTGGAGATTTAGAGGGATATTGAACTTTAAAAACGGTATCGTTTTACCCGACCGGGAATCGTATTTATTTGCAAAATTTGCAAGGAATAATTGAGCCGCAATACGATGCGGAGCCTGCCAGTTCCGGTCGCCCTGGCAGTGTGTACTTTCCCGAAGTACGTGGCGACCTCCAGCTAACAGTGGGAGATAGTACTGGCCTGTCACACTCACACTCACAGGCAACGGTTAGCCGTGCCTGTGCATAGGTCAGTAACATTTTGACAGCTAGAGTGTTGAATTTGTCAAATTTCCAGCTGGTACGGACGCCGTTTTGCGAAACAAGAACTTGGTGCGATCGCTGATACGTGAGTATATATGCGATGTGTGCATTTTGCAATTGTTCTCATTTATTGTAAACAACTGTCAAATTCATAATTCTCCGCGTTTGTTTGTTGTCTTTGTGAAAATAATCTCCAAACTTAATGAACGTGAACATCTAATTTTATAGATAATACTTGTTGTTTGAATGAAAAAAAATAATAACATATTTTCATGTATCCTTAACTATAGTAATGGATGTTTTCTAAATTAGGGAAACCTATTTTATATCGTTANCACCCTGTTTAGAAGATATAGGATACACCTGAATCCATATGTGCTGTCCGCTTGTCTGTCTTTGTTGTAATTGAGTTGCAATACAATGACAAAATGTATTTTTGCGATAAATTTTGTAGAATATACATTTGTTGGTGGCAAGTGCATGGTTTTAATGCACTTTATTCGTAAATTGATAAAAAAACACTCGATAACGGTAATAATTACGCGGGTCAATTAAGTTAATTTGATTCATTTATTTTTAGCTCTCACTTGAATGCATTTCAAGTGAATAATTTATTATTCGGTAAGACTGTGTACGTTAAGTAATTTCTTTTCTTTTTTCAATGAATTTGTGAATTTACAAATAAACGATGTATATAAATGTGTATAATGGTTAAATGTTATGACCACCATTTCGTTGTCGTTCACGGTGGGTGAAGAACGTTTTATTAAAACGTTGGTATACCAACTTCGAATAATTTGCAATATGGACACTTCTTGTTGGTAGGAAAACGTTTTTTAATAACGCTATAAACACTCATTATCGTGCAGTTTTTTTTCCGTCTGCAAACTAATCCAAAACCAAAATAAAAATACGCGATTCGTGGAAAGAACAGTGAGTAAGTGTTCCATGTAATGCGGAAAAGAATGTTTTCATTGTTTCAACAAGCGACGGTTTCAGTAGTTTATTTATAGGTACTTCCTAATCCATTCTCACAAATCATATATAAAAATGACACAGACATATAAATAGATGTGATTGCTAAAGCTGATATACTTTTTTATAAATGAGAATATAAATATTAATATTCAATAATGCTATATTTAACAAAAAATTAACTAAATATTTGTAAAGACAGTGCTCATATATAGGCTGAACATCTCAGGAAAACGGATTTATGTTATGGAAAATAGCAGTGTTTTGTCTGACTTCCACAGTTGGTCAATATACAGTAGATAATCTTTAGCGTTAGAATTTTTTTAATGCGAAGATGAAATCAACTTCGGAAAAGTTTGCAGTTTGTTTTGTTTTATTTCTATGTTTGATCACGGGAAGAATGTTGCTGTCATGTCGTTGTGATTTATACTACCACGAGATTGACACATTCTCTCACACTCGCGGGGACTACACGGGAGCAAGTGTACAGACCGGTGAAACTATAACTAAACAACTAGGTATGGTGCTATTCTGTTACACGTAAATTTATCAGTTTTATAACCAGTATTCTAAACAAATTACCAACTAAATCAAATAATGCGTTTTTACCACATTTTTACAACGTAAGTGCCGAACCTTACATACAAGCACCGCTGAATTTTGAGTCTTAATTGCAATAATCCCCTATGTAAGCCGTACAGTTACAGCTAGCTTTTACTATATACTTTATATTGTACATTTTTGTTTACAGAATATCCTCCAGTGGCAACCTACATTTCAAAGACCAACATTCTATCACCATGCTGTGCATTGCTGTATTCGTGGCTTTTCATATCGGACAAATATGCGATTGTTAGCGGCTCTCTAATAATTATTTTCGGTAAAAAAATACATTTAATTGGTTGTTTTTTTCTGTCAGTCACTTACGGTAAGCATATTAAAGAATATGAGTTATAGCACCATATAATGTTCTAAGAGCGTGTTTGGTTTACAATATGTAGGTATATGTAAGTGTACAATAAAGATGGCAACGTATTTAAAAAAAAGATCGCCCCGGGTCGCTCGCCAGATTTCTACACAATTGTCACTGTTATGGCGAAAATGTCCCCTTGAATGTTTGTTGTTACAAAGGTATTTATGAAATATAGGAAAAATGAAACTTCAGAGAATTTAATCAGAAGAACAAAAGTGTAACCTTCCACTAGTTTTATATTATATTTAAGGTAAGTATTTAATTGCCAATACAATATATATTCATGACTGCGAGCACAGACTGACGTGTTGCGGAAAAAATGACGTAAAGAATGGTATGATCAAAGTTTTTCTTTAGTCATATATTTATCTAGATAACATGTGTTTGCTTTTGGGGTCGTTCAGGTAAATATTTTTTTCTCAGTAAAGAAATAATAAATGCATACGGTAACGGTGTTACTCTTAAAACAAACAAACACACCAATTTCAGTTTGATTTAATGTTTTCGATTATTCTTTTCATATAAGTAGCTTTAAAGCCCGTAATAGCCTGTCATTTATGTACTGTAGTATTCGGTTAAAGAGATCAACATTCCAGCGCCGTTCAGAGATCAATTAATATTTAGATTTGATTAAGAACGAAGTTCCTTGGGCCTGCTTCATGCTCACTCAATAGTATAACGACTATGATTTGAGTCGTCCTAACCAAACAAAAATAATATTTAAACACAAAGCCTTATTGAAGCAAAGCCTCTATCTTCTTTTAATAGAGCAGACCGCAAAGTTAGAAAAATAAGGACATGACAATTGAGTTGCAATTTCGGATAGGTTCTCGTTCAGCGAATTGAGTAAGTTTTGCACAATGTTTTATAGCAAAACTGCGAGAACTGTTAGTGGATTTTTTAAATATAAATGTAAGTTTTAAACGAATATGACCAATGTTATGCTAAAGTTGAAATTAGTTTATTTCACTGTGTGACTTTCATAAACCAGTTTAATTGTCTAATATATTCAATACTATTTTCATAATGAAGTCGGCTTATAGTACCTGCATATCATTGATGTACTCTATTTCAATACTTAATTTCAATCCGAATAGCTGGAAAGTACTTATAATTAAATGGA
>VMBQ01013276.1:0-10420 GCA_007657795.1 Dreissena rostriformis
GGTAAGGTGAAAAGCTGGCTTAATACAGCTAACGCCGAAAAATGCCACAACATGCAACCAAAGCTATCAAGGATTGAGTGTGAAACTATTGTATCTGATATCGAAATGTGCAGCAGATACTTCAGTCTCACGCTGAACACTTGATATCTTATATCTGTGGCTCATTTTCAATATGAGGGCCTATATGGTTGTATACTGTTGTAGGGCTCTTTTCTGAAACTATATTTTTATGCCCCCGAAGGTGGGCATATAGTGATCGCACTGTCCGTCTGTCTGTACGTCTGTCACACTTTGCGTTTAGGTTTTGCGTTATGGTTTTGCGTTAATGTTTCGAAAAATGTGGAAAAAGGGGGCTTATGTCAACCTATGGTGACAAGCCTTCTTTTTTAAATAATTTAGGAATACAGTTACCAATGCATTCGGTCATTTAAGTGGACAAAAGACTGCATTGGCTGCAATTATAATACTTGTTATATCTTATATCTTTGGTTCATTTTCAATATGAGAGCCTCCCTTTCAGTTCAAGAGATCAGCTGGTCCGCAGAATCGGCGTACGCCTAGTCGGACTTTACGGCGTAACTCCGTCAGCGACACGGACGAGGAGGGGATGGACCTACAAGAGGATGGCGTTGAACTGATCTCAAACGGACACGCGTCCGAGCGTGGACCTCTCGATCCGCGAATGGAGAGTGAGAGCGAACACATGATGGAGAAGCCGTCTCGTATCGCTTTCTTGGACATCCGGCATGATAACACAAACATCAACGATAAGTCGCCTACCGTGAATGCCAAGCCGTTTGTTCCGCCGCTGGATTTTTCCACGCTCCATGAAAATATTGGTGGACAGGGTATGTCTGGTGTCTTGAAGTACATTCTGGGGGGTTATTGAAAAGTGTTCATGAATACAAGAATGTTTTACTTTCTTGCTGTCAAATTATGTTCATTTTGAATTTTGCAAAGTTTTTTTTTTAAAAGGCAACACAGAAAGAACTTTAAGAACAATACAAAAGTTACAGTTTTGATTTTTTTCTGGAAGCTTTAAATGAAATAGCTTTAGAAAGAATAATTATTAAGTTCAATCACATAATTAAAGAATTTCCATTTTAATTCACAAATTTAGCCCTTTTCCCCCCACATAATCAGGACATTAACAGTTGAGCAAAACTCTACTGATATACACATTTTACAATCTGTAGTTTGGTCTTGTTTTAACCCTTTCCCACTAAGAAGCAAAGCAAAATTGGCTATATGCAACCAGCATAAAACCAGAACAGCCTGCGAGTAACTCGCAGTCTTTTCAGGTTTTATGCTGTTTGCTGCTCATCACTATCATAGGGTTGGAAATAAAGCCTTTAACCCTTTGAGCGCTGGAACCGGATTTTGAAGGCCTTTGCAAACAGTTTGGATCCAGATGAGACGCCACAGAACGTGGCGTCTCATCAGGATCCAAACTGTTTGCTATTCTGATAGTATTCTTTGAAAAAAAATCAAAGAAAATGCTAATTTAATAAATTCAGCAGACAACATTTTAGCAGACGACAAATTTCCCAGCATGCAAAGGGTTAAATTTTCTTTTCTTAGGGACTACAAACATGTCATAGTGCGTATCTGAATGGTGATTTCCCCCGGTAAAGGTTAAATAAATACAGAGTTATGTCTGGCTTGTATCTTTCAGATCCTATTCTCGCACACAAGGCTCAGGCGGCCACCTATCAACGGGCCGCCATGTTGGTGGTTCCGCATACGCAGAATGACACAGAGGATCACGAAAACGACGAGCCGTCCCCACATTCGAACAAAGTGAAACGGAAGGCTGGGTAGGTATTCTTGTAAATAAACATTCTAAAATGTTCGTTCTAACAACTGTTTCTGGGAATATTGAGCCTTGGGGTTTGAGTTGCAGGGTTGAATTTGGGTCCCTAGGTAAAATTTACTTTATCATACATGGTGTAATTAATTATGTTCTCAAGTCAATTAAAATACAATATGGAAAGAGAGTCCAAGTAATATGTAAATTTTTGCAGAGCTTTAAAGGACATATCTATAATAAAAAAGGAGGTACCATGCTTTTGATGTGTTTAAGTTTGGCATTAATGCGCCCTTGAAAAAAAAAGGAAAAAAAAAGCAACAAATGGGGACTTTCAACAAAAGGCTCTTAAACCCTTTGGCTCAACCATATAAATGAAAGCATTCGTTTGTGGTATTGGAATCTTCTAGTGAAGGCTCAATTTTACAATAAAAATAACATCTCGATTTCCTTATTGGCTTAGGGTGCAGTTTCTACATGTAGTTTACTTCCTATTTAATACAGTTTGATAATCATTTGCATGGATGATGTGAACGATTTAATTTGATGTATAAACAAAAATAATTTTAAATAATTATTAAATGTCATAGATTATTTTTAGTCCAAGAAGCACAAGACAAAGGGTATGAAAACAGAATCCTAACCGTTACTTAAATA
The DNA here is from genome assembly GCA_007657795.1 of Dreissena rostriformis. NCBI lineage: Eukaryota > Metazoa > Mollusca > Bivalvia > Myida > Dreissenidae > Dreissena > Dreissena rostriformis. The sequence continues at coordinate 2,465 of VMBQ01013276.1, forward strand.
TTCATCAAAATAGAATAACAAAATTGACGTTTAAAAAAACAAATCAAGAAGAATCCAATATGGAAAATTTACTCAATATATATGCAGGCCTTATTTCTTAAAACAGATCAATAACAGATAATACTTCATATTACCATCATCATTATTAGTAGTCATATTTATAGTCCATTTACCTGTAATAATATTTATTATAATATGAAAATTAATTACTGTATCTTGAAGTCCTCAACTGACAAAAAATCCTGACTGAACTTTCCTACTGCTATATATGGAGACTAATTTGTGTCGCGTTCTGAGAAAACTGGGCATAATGCATGTGCGTAAAGTGTCCTCCCAGATTAGCCTGTGCAGTCCGCACAGGCTAATCAGGGACGACACATTCCGCCTTTACTGGATTTTTGCTAAGAAGAGACATCATTTAAACTAAAAATTCCATAAAAGCGGAAATTGTTGTCCCTGATTAGCCTGTGCGGACTGCACAGGCTAATCTGGGATGACAATTTACGCACAAGCATTATGCCCGGTTTTCTCAGAACACGACACAATTTGTCATATAACCAAGACTCCAGTGTCATTTCCAGTGCTTTTGATCCTGATATTCAGTGCCATCAATCTTCATCTACTTATCTTTCACTAAACTATGAACTGCGTTCTGAGAAAAGTGGGCTTAATGCATGTCCGTAAAGTTCCATCCCAGATTAGCCTTTGCAGTCCACATAGACTAATCAGGGACGACACTTTAGTGGTTCACATTATTTTTCCTTTAAAGAAAGGAAAATATACTGAAGCAAGAAAGTGTTGTCCCTGAAAAGCTTTTGGGTACTACACAGTCTAATCTGCAATGACACTTGATGCGCATTCTTTAAGCCCACTTTTTCCAGAACAAGGCTAATATTGTTCACATAATAGCGGGCTGCTGTATTGAATAGCTCATGATCATCAAATCTTTACAATTTTTAACCAGGTTTTCCGAAGGAAAAAACTGGTTATTAGATTGGCGAATGCGGGCGGGCTGGCTGGCTGGTGGGCTGGCGGGCGGAACAAGCTTGTCCAGGCCATAACTATGTTGTTCATTGTCAGATTTTAAAATCATTTGGCACATTCGTTCTTCATCATTGGACGGTGTGTCGCGCGAAAGAATTACGTCGATATCTCCAAGGTCAAGGTCACACTTTGAGTTCAAAGGTCAAAAATGGCCATAAATGAGCTTGTCCGGGCCATAACTATGTCATTCATTGTCAGATTTTAAAATCATTTGGCACATTTGTTCACCATCATTGTACGGTGTGTCGCGCGAAATAATTACGTCGATATCTCCAAGGTCAAGGTCACACTTTGAGTTCAAAGGTCAAAAATGGCCATAAATGAGCTTGTCTGGGCCATAACTATGTCATTCATTGTCAGATTTTAAAATCATTTGGCACATTTGTTCACAATCATTGGAGGGTGTGTCGCGCGAAAGAATTACGTCAATATCTCCAAGGTCAAGGTCACACTTTGAGTTCAAAGGTCAAAAATGGCCATAAATGAGCTTGTCCGGGCCATAACTATGTCATTTATTTCAGATTTTAAAATCATTTTGCACATTTGTACACCATCAATGTACGGTGTGTCGCGCGAAAGAATTACGTAGATATCTCAATGTCAAGGGTGCACAACTAAAAATAGATTGATTTTGAAACAAGGGGGGTAATTGTGATGAACAATCAGTAGCAATTCACATTTTGAGTTGCAGTTGTCTCCCTTTATCATACTTTTTTATTGAAAACATGGTTTTGTGACAATTTTGTCCCTTGTTTGGTTCATTATCTGTAGGTGATGTATAGTGACTCTCATGTTTATGTGTTGAAGTATTTTGTATATATTTTGGTGGCTATTAAACAACAATAATTAAGTTGTTATCTGGGTTCCATATTTGTACATTTTAAGCATTTATTGTTAAACATACATATCTAAAAAAGATTCGATAGGCAGGTATAATATTATCGTGGTCTACACTTGGACGGCCAATTTTTGTGGAGGCATTGCTTTTGGCTATTTGGTTATACTAAGGTCATGAGGTTACGGCTCATAACTAAATCTACAGCTCCCTTGTTTTCATCTTATGAATGAAATTTACAATATGGTGTATTTTGGGGGAAAGGTATCTATCTAACAAGTGGAAACACAAAAATTATAATAATAAATTATTTATTTTGATGAAATGATCATGCCAATTAATTACCTCACTAGTTACATTTGGTGGCACTATGTATGGAATGTTCACTCATATTCATGCAATATTTTGCTATATCCAGGGATCATATTATTTTTGGATTTGCCGGTCGAGACTGATTAGGTTTGAAAAAGACCAATTGACAAAACCACTGTCAGGTTTTTTTTTGGCCCGATTTTATAGCCAAAATTCGGCTTTATTCCAGAAAGTGAGTGTCTCATGATTATTTTATCTTAATTTTATTAGCTCGGCTGTTTTCGAAAAAAAAACGAGGTATTGTCATAGCCAGCTCGTCCGCTGTACGCAGCGTCCGAAAACTTTGACGTAGGCCTTTACTTTTGCAATATTGAAGATAGCAACTTGATATTTGGCATGCATGTGTATCTCATTGAGCTGCACATTTTGAGTGGTGAAAGGTCAAGGTCATCCTTCAAGGTCAAAGTTTTTTTTTTGGTTTTTCATGTGTATCTCATGGACCTGCACATTTTGAGTGGTGATAAGGTCAAGGTCAAGGAAGGTCATAGGTCGAAAAAACAGAATCAAAGCACCCACAGCCGAGCGTTGGCACCCGCTTTTCGGTGCTCTTGTTTTGATTACATCTATCTAAGTATTTAAAAATGATTAATATGATTTTGTTATTTTAATTTGAATTATTATAAAGATTTATATCAAGTTAGTTTTTTTTCCCAAATCTGTGGACTTTTTGCGCGAAAAAAGAAGGTTACTGAATTTATTTTCCCCATTTCTTCAAAATGCCAATAAAATTCCAAAGCAATGGGCTATCTTCCCAAAAAGTGGGAAAAAAAACCTGACCGCTCAGGCTAACTAATATTCTTGAATTCTCCAGTGACTATACACATCAAACATCCCCTAATTGTTTTTACAATGAGCACACATGTATTTTTGTTCCCAATGCACTACAAGTGCATACGTGGGTCAGTGTTGCGCCAATGACCCCAGTCATATCACGTATAAATTGACATAGTTTAGCAGTAGTTTATTGGCTTTGTTAAACTACATTGACCTATCAGTTTCTACTGCTTACCTCTTCACAATAATATCATGGCCATAATAGCAACAATATGTACTCCCCATTAAAATTGTGCATTTGCTGCATAATAAGTTGGCATTCGTTATGTCTCATAATGTGTTATTAAACAGTTCAATGTTACCCTATTTGTTTAATGTTATATTGTTTAGTTTAACTTGCCAAAACTTGCAAATTAAACTTTATTCATGTTGAATGTAAAGACACTTTGTAGGGCAAACAAACTTTGAAAATAATGTGTTTGACAATGCAATATTTTTCGGACATAAAATACACAATACACAAATTGTGACAATGGGCCTTTGATTATGTTCTATTGCATATCTTTAAATGAGTGTGTGTAACAAAATCACATAATAAACAAACATCACAAACTGAATCGAATATTGAGGTGTTTAAACTCCAAAGTTAATTGTTATATGAAAAAATACACAATTCGGACCTGCTCCATTTTCGGATACACATTCCAGATCAAAAACATGAGGGCAATCGGCAGACCTCAAGACCAATGCTTTCCAAAAACATATGATTCCTGGCTGTATCTGTTTATAAATATATTCAACACGCAAACACACTGCATTTTTGGTTTTTGCCGTGTAATTACAGCACGTCGGTTGACAACGAAGATTTACCGTTTTCACAAGTGGATCAGGCTTTGTACAAATCCCACAGGTTTGTCATATGACTTGGTCACCTGACTTGTTTCAACCAATCACATTGTATAGGGACACCTGAGTAGTGCTTATTTTGTTTGTAGTTTTTCAATATTATGCCCTGCCATCTTGTTTTGAGATGCCTGTAGTGATAGTGCTGTCTGTGTGTCCATCTTTCTGTCCTTGATAGGTTAACCCTTTGAGCGCTGGAACCGGATTTTGAAGGCCTTTGCAAACAGTTTGGATCCAGATGGGACACCACAGAACGTGGCGTCTCATCAGGATCCAAACTGTTCGCTATTCTAATAGTATTCTTTGAAAATAAATCTAAGAAAATGCTAATTTTAGAAATTTAGCAGACAACATTTTAGCAGACGACAAATTTCCCAGCATGCAAAGGGTTAACCCTTTACCGCTCAGATACGCATTTTGACGCATTTGTGGTTACTTAGAAAATCAAGTTGATTGTAATGTCTTTGTGGATTCAAGTTTTTAAGGCTGCATTTCCAACCCTAAGATACTGATGAGCATGCAGCAAATAGCATAAAACCTGAACAGACGGAGAGTTACTCGCAGGCTGTTCTGGTTTAATGCTGGTTGCATATAGCCATCTTCACTTTGCTTTTGAGCGGGAAAGGGTTAAAGGGGGCATATCGACGGTTAAAACAGTGGAATATTTTCAAATATATGATTGTCTTTAAAAAAAAGTATTTAGTAAATGGAAGCTTTACACATGTTATTTGTTAAAAAGTATATGTAAAGGATTTTCTTTACACATATTTCTTGTTTGTAAAAATGCTCAATAAAATATTTATTTTCATGCTTATACAAATTTGTCTTTGCGGACACTTAGTCATGGTAACAGAAAAATCAGTAGTGTCAGTAAAACAGTTATGCATGGAATTAAAGAGAACTACAGCAATATGCATGTGCAATCTCGATAACAGGGCAGTAGTGAAGTAAACTTCTCATTTAAGTAGGTGTTTTTTTTAGGCTAGATCAACAATATATTTTGGGCACTGTATACATTTGTTATGCCCCCTTTTTAAAAAAAGGGGGTATATTGTTTTTGGCCTGTCTGTCTGTCATTCTGTCTCAAAACTTTAACCTTGCAGGGTCATAACTTTTGCAATATTGAACATAGCAACTTGATATTTGGCATGCATGTGTTTCTCATGGAGTGCACATTTTGATCGGTGAAAAATCAAGGTCAAGGTCATCCGTCAAGGTCAAAGGTCAAATATATGGCTTCAAAGCGCATTAGGGGGCATTGTGTTTCTGACAAACACAGCTCTTGTTTCTTAATGATTTTACCGGTATAATATTGTTTCTGTTTAAATGTCTTTTCAAAAAAGAGGGAACTCACATTGTTTTAATAAAGGTATTTAGGGACGACATACCGTCAATATGCCCTTTAAAGTAGATTTCACTTTTTCATCTATGACCAAATCAGTTTGTAATAACTCTGTCACATTTACAAAATTGTAGCTTATGACCTTATGACTTGATCCACCCATATCACCCGACCTCACTTTAACCTTGATCTTGACCTATTTTGATTTAAAATGGTCAATTGCTTGTTAAACTAGATACTATTTTTTTGTTCTATCAGCAACACCTGTTTACACAACACTTGGATACTGGCACTTAATTGTATGACCATCTTCTATTCACGATATCACCCAGGCTCACTTTGACTTTAACCTTGACCTTCGGACTTTGAATAATTTGAATGAACTATTTATTGGTTTTAAAAAAGGCTATGTCTTGGTGAATTTAATTTTAATTTAACCGTTTGACTAGCAACAACACTGTTTGACACAACACTTAAATACTTACACATTTGTTCGTTGTAACCCTCCCTTATCCACGTCAAATATCATCCACCCTCACTTGACCTTATCTTTTCTTTACTGAATATATTATTTCAAACCATCGATATATGGGACACATTAAGTAGATTGTAAGTGTTTCATCCAGCACTTACATCTAGCCTGATACAACTCTTTGATTCTTACATAGTTGATGTCCATACTTTATCTACCCATATCACCCGACCTTTGCTTTGACCTTGACCTTGTCTTAGCTTAAAAATTGGTTATCCAGCGCCAACTGGGGGCATGTCTGTTTGGCAAACACTATTGTGTTTTTTACTTATTTAATTTTTGTTCACTGTTCTTGCTTGATTTATTTGCAAAACAGTTGGTTGCAATCTTTCTGTTTTATTGCAAACTTTGCATCACAGCTGTGGCTTTACCCCTTTGGCTTAGTTTTGAATACATGCAGATGTTTGCCTTTTGCTTTTCTTCCTTTTTAACAGCTTTGGGTGCATTTTTATTGCTCCTGCTACCTTGCTATCTACCCTGTCTGATTTTAAGGCCAATTGTAAAATTATTCATAAATAAGATTCTCTTTGTAAGATGTTTTTAAATAAGTATTTCTTATATTCTTTAACATTGATTTCAATTATAAGTGTTAAAGTATTATGGTGTTAAATGGAAAGCAAAATAATGTTTTCATAAAAATATAATGTTCTGTTTGCTCGAATGTCTGTTTTTTTTCTGTAGACTTTCATAATATTTTGTTTTGGTTGTGTGTGCTCTTTTTTGTGAGATATTTTGTAGTGCTTTGTTTTTTTAGTCATAGACATTTTTATTTGGAGAACATATTGTATTTTAATGGTATTGAATATAATTGAAAATTGTTCATTTGTCTTTCATGTTGTACTTGTTAAAGCTTTAAAACTTTACAATTATATTTACCACTAAATACTAATAACATAGACCTGCAACACTTCATTTTGTATAGGGTATCAAAAATAACATGTTTATTCCTTCCTTTACCCATGTCACTGTGTTAATTTTACTCATTTGATGTTTGTCATGTTTTATATCCGTTTTATTTCTATTAACCACGGCTTGTTAATTTTTTCTAAGTCTCGCCCAAATAAATTTAACTTTTTTCAGCAGTCACCTAGGATTCTCTGTTACATAAATATGATATCATACGTATAGATTTAACAATTTTTATCACTTAAGTGAATCTTCTTGACAGTTTACTTAACCCATTTATGCCTAGCGTCTTGAAAAAAGGCCTTGGCAAACAGCGTAGACCCAGATGAGACGCTGCATGACGCGGCGTCTCATCAGGGTCTGAGCTGTTTGCTTAAAGGAATTTCTGTAAGAAATATTCTAAATATAGAAATATATATACTAGACATCCCTAATTTTGGAAATGAATTGATCCAATTTAGAAGAATGGGAGAGTCCACTCGGCATAAATGGGTTAATGTTTTACTAGTTTTAACTAGAAGTATATCCTTCATTTATAATCTAACTGTATTAACCTGTTTTCTGTCTCATTTCTTTTGTTTAATTGAGAAGCAAATAATTCAGGACTATAAGCAAATAATTAAGGACTATAAAAATGAATAGAATATCCTAAAAACCCTTTGACTGGGTTCTTAATGTGTTAGTAATGAATATTGATTTTCATTGACCAATAATAAAAATACATGTATTTACCCTTTGCATGCTGGGATATTTGTCGTCTGCAAAAATGTTGTCTGCTGAATTTCTAAAATTAGCATTTTCTTCGATTTTTATGCCCCCTTTCGAAGAAAAGGGGGTATATAGTTTTCGCACTGGCCGTCAGGCTGTCGGTCTGTCACACTTTTCGTGTCCGCTCTCTAATTCAAATAGTTTTCATTCGATCTTTACCAAACTTGGTCAGAAGTTGTATCCAGACAATATCTAGGTCAAGTTCGAATATGGGTCATGCCGGGTCAAAAACTAGGTCATGGGGTCACTTAGTGCATTTTAAGCATTCAGCATGGTTTCCGCTCAATAAGTCAAGTAGTTTTCATCCGATCTTCACCAAACTTGGTCAGAAGTTGTATCTAGATGATGTCTAGGCCAAGTTCGAAGATGGGTCATGCCGGGTCAAAAACTAGGTCACGGGGTCACGTAGTGCGTTTTAAGCATTCAGCATGGTTTCCGCTCAATAAGTCAAGTAGCTTTCATCCGATCTTCACCAAACTT
>VMBQ01013277.1:0-11105 GCA_007657795.1 Dreissena rostriformis
TCATGACACCTAAACAAATGTGTTTGTTTTTATTCTAAATGGTTAAATGATAAATAATTTATGTTTGCCATAAAATGTATTGGAATATAAAACATAAGTCTATATAAACTATTGACCCCACGGCCAATATAGTAATACTCATTTATTTACAGTTATTTAGCCTAATAAAGTCTAACTATATAAAATATTGTAATTAATATAATTAGTAACGCGGTCTCGAACCTGCCACCCAAGAGGTTGCGATGCCATTGCGCTACCACTAGACCACGAAATAATAGTATAACATAAGGACAAACGTACGCGTATTTAGATTTACCGTGAACAGGGAATTTCACACCTTATCATGCCTTACAAAAGAGTCTTTTGTTCGCAAATCTTATGGCAAAATGATCATTATTTATAGTAACTGAAATATCATGTTCTGTTACATAACCTTTTTTTTACATAAAACTGTAAAATGCAGAAGATTTGTTTAATACCAATGGCACTTTAATACACATTTAAGATATATTTTATAGTTAAATTGCCGTGCTAACTAAATTAAATTCAACATTTCTGTTAAGGAAGCCAAACGTAATCGAAAAATATATCCAACTGCTATAAAAGGTTACCTAACAGTTCGAGACCGAAAACTGTATGCTTCACACAGTTGAGTCCGCTTGTGCGGATCTTACAACTCTGTCCAGTGGACGGAGTAACTTGGGCTTTAAGAGCCCACCATCATCGGGTACTGGTCGTGGTAGTCCGATGTCTTTAATATACTGCTCTCTTCTCTTCCCTCCAACTTCCACCCGCAGTTCTCTCTATCTACCTCAATTAATCGTAACGTTTCTTATACCTCCTCTTGCTCCCTCCCTGTTTAATCTTTTACGTCTCTAACTTCACTGCTCACTCTTCTCTCTCCCCCTCTATCTGAGCTCTCGGTCTACCTTCACTACTCTGTATTCGCTTTACTATCACTCATCCCGCACTCCTCTCTGTCTTTACCCTCTACTTACCCCTCCTCCTCGTTTATACTCCTCATTCCCCCGCTATCTCTCTCTGTCTCTCTGTCTGTCTACCATCACTCTCGATGATAAGATGAAACTGTCCAAAACAATATGTACAGTACAAATTGGTCATTGTGTACACCAGAGAAGTCATTTTCATAATTTGACTAGCATATACGGATTAAGATCAGCTACGTCATGCGTTTACGTGACTGCATACTCGATTTGAGCGATTATACTACCACTTAATGTAGGTAGTTTGGTAAGGGACGGGTATATGGCTTGGCCGGTCTTTCTGTCTGTTGGAATGTCCGGGCTGTCACGAAATTAATCAGGACTGAATGATTTTAAAATAACTTGGCACAAATGGTTTAGGATACTACTTTCAAAGTCAAGGTCAAACATTTATGTAAAATATCAAAGTACAACACTTTATTCCCAAAATAGGGCTTGTCCACCCTTTTCAATCCATATGAAGATTAAAAAAACACAAATCAATGCTAAAATAGAATTGTTGTCAGACATGTGAGGATGTGTCAAATTTCGGCAGTCACATTTTTTTTTATCAAGAGGATAATAACAAATCGCTCAATGATGACAGATTTGCATCATTCTGTTTCTAAGGAGGGACATGTAGTATAACTATGTTATACACGTTTACATTTTGTCCGTACAATTGTGTACGGCCGGGCAATATTTGTAACATCCAAACTAATATCGTCTTTAAGGGACTGTAAACCACGAATGACTAAACAAGAAAAGTTCTAAAATACCGTATTTTTGTACAATTATTAGTTTATATTGATTAAAATATATCGACTGGTATATAACATTACTTGAAAAAAGTTTTTATTTTTTTATTTTTACTGTATTTTTTACTGGGTATGCATACCAGGTAAACTACGAATGACGAAAAAAGAAAAGTTCTAAATTACCGTATTTTTTACAATTATTAGTTTATAAAAGAGCACCAATAAGTGTCGTTACAAAGTTATATTAATTTTAGATTGTTCCAAAACTTCCTAAGGGTTTATTAATTCTCGATATTTGAAACGTGGTAACTATGTCGTCTGTTGCACACACACACACACACACACACACACACACACGCACGCACGCACGCACGCACACACACACGTACGCACGCACACGCACACACACACACACACATGTTTGAAACATGGTCAACCGTGTATTCTGCTGTAATCACATTGCTGTTTGAAACATGGTAACTGTGTATTCTCCTATTCTCACAATCATGCTTAAAACATGGTCACTGAGTCTTCTATTGCACTCACCACGATGTTTCAAACGTGGAAACTGTGTTATTCGCTGAATTCACAATGATGTTTGCAACATGGTAACTGTGTCGTCTGCTGACACAAATGGAGGTTTTAATCATGGTACCTGCGTATTTTGCTGTACTCAAAGTGATGTTTGAAACATAGTAACTGTGTCGTCTGCTGACACACAGTGATGGTTGAAACGTGGTCACTGTGTCGTCTGCTGACACACAGTGATGTTTGAAACATAGTAACTGTGTCGTCTGCTGACTCATAGTGATGTTTGAAACATGGTACATGTAATTGTGTCGTCTGCTGACACACAGTGATGTTTGAAAAAGGTAACCGTGTCGTCTGCTGTATTCACAATGATGTTTGAAACATGGTAACTGTGTCGTCTGCTTACACACAGTGATGTTTGAAACACGGTAACTGTTTCGTCTGCTGTACTCACAATGATGTTTGAAACGTGGTAACTGTGTCGTCTGCGGACACACAGTGATGTTTGAAACATGGTTACTGTGTCGTCTGCTGTACTCACATTAATATTTAAACGTGGTAACTGTGTCTTCTACTATTCACCTGTGTTTTAATAAAATGTTCTCTTGGTAGAATTCAATACAAACAATATGCCATACTGATCCTATCTCCAATGTTCCATGGATACTTGTAACACGCGATCGCACATTTGGAAATCCAACGAATTGATAAGATGTTATGAGTGTAGTATAAGACATCAATTCCAGTTATAAATTGATATTATTTGTGAACAAAACAACGGGATTTGAAGTATTCTTTCTGATTTCATATGTTTTGCTATGTTGTAAGTAACCAAACTTAAAATTACAATATTGATCTCGTTTGGAAGGTCTCTTATTCTTTCTTTTTATCGTTATTTGATATTTTTGTGAATGTATTTAAGGTATTTTGCTTGCTATTATGCAGTCCCTGATTTGATATGTCTTTAGTTCCATCTTTAGTTATTCCCATGGTCCCTCCATTTACAAGTTCTTGAGTCCTCTCGTTTGCTAAGTTCTTGAATCCTCTGTTTTGAAATTTTGTAGTACTTTCTTTAGCAATTTTTTTAGTCTGATCGTTTGCACTCGCACTAGTACTTTTTCGTGCAAGTGAAGAAAAGTCCTTTACAATTTCCATAGTTGCCTCTTTTGCGATGTATTTAGTTCTCTCTTTTATAAGTTCTTTAGTCCCCTCTTTTGACATTTCTTTAGTCCCCACGTTAGTCAGTGTCTCAGAGACAGTTGATTTAGTCAAGCATAGCAGCTCAAAATCATTCGTTGTATATTCTTCCCCTTGCCATGCGTAAAAACACTGAAGTTTATGTGGAACGTATTTCCCGACCCACATCGTACCATCAGGGGTCGTCACTCGTGCTATGTACAGTTGCAATTTATTCCTATCGTAACCTCCCTTGACAGCGTTATAGGGGATTCCGCCAACAACCTCGCAACGTGCCCATGACAACTGTCCGTCAACGTCGGTGATGACGTCATAGTCACAGCCTTTATACTCCTCGCCGTCGACAGCAAATGTTGCCCCGTTATCGAGCGGAACCACAGTGCCCGGCAGCCTCTCGTCACGAACATGCGCCAGACCTGACGATGTTTATGAAAATGGATGTTAAACAGGAGCACCAGTGCAAACACACAAAAAAACACAACACAAAGAGTCATATTTTTAGAGCGGTGTTGAGTATCGAACACATGGTGCTAATAGTGACTTAGACGTATATTCACCAATCGATTCTTAGACTTTAAAACGATTGAAATAAAAAATATTCTTGAAACTGTGCGGTTTTAAAAGCAATTTTTTTTTTTATCGAAATCGGTATTCGTCATCTTCAAAAGCATTATTATTTCTTAAGAACGATTTATTGATTACATTATACAACATTGGTATTTGTAAACAATAAAACATGTAAAGTATCCATCTTCAGTGTATTCCATATTCTTGAATGTATATATGTGTTCGCCTGGTGGCCCTAAACGAGTCCTGTACGATCGGTAGTATTACGAGTATATGTTAAGAAATACTGTAAGGTCAACAATAGCAACAAAAAGAAACACACAATACAGCACATGCTAAAAAATAAATAACTCATAGAAGCAACGAACAACGATTAAAAAAGAATAGAAAGAATACGCAAAGCACGTACAGACATAGAGCGGAGCTGAAGCCACGGGGTCCACTTTGAGGGCGAAGTCCGGAACTTTCCCGTCGGAACTTTTACGCCATACCGGAAGTGTAACCTGGAAGGCAAAATATAATGGTGGGCTGTTAGAATTGGGACTATATTTCTTCTCAATATGCCAACATTTGAGCAACCGAACATAATTATTTAATTTTCGCTGTTCATCGACATTAAATTATGCAATGAATACACAATTAAAAATAAAGTATACATTACTGTAATGAATATAGACTTGTGTTTTTATCTTTATTGTCTTAGTGTCTTTCCAGATGCATAACCGTTTAATAAAGATCTAATTATTTGAGGTAGAATCTTAATGATTATCACTCACCCTTGTTTTTTCATTTTTCTCCGACTCGTTTTTCTCTCTGACCGTACCATCACCGGAAATGCTCCCGTTTTCATCGATGACGTCATCGACTGTAAGGACATCTTCATTGTCAATTACAGCTGCTGTCAATGGCCGTGTAGACCCTGGTTTCCCGCTCTGTGCATGTAACACTGTTGCCTGCCCGGGAAGCAGGAATGTGTGCTCCGCGTGTCGTGGCCCCGGGGACCACGAGGCTTCATCTACAGGCTCGCCGAAGCAGAATGCCGCCTTGTGGTAAATCAGCTGCGCTTTGGATTTAAACTTCATTTTACATACTTCACACACGTGCACATTGCCACCATTGCTGCCACCAACATCCGTTAAGGGGCTTTTGTCGTCATCAGTTTTAAAAGACAAAAGGTGCTCAGGCATCGGACTCCATGCAGACTCGCATTTCAGCGAGCTGACAGTGTCAACCGCCCGCCTAGATGACGTCATTTATGTAATCTCAAATTGGTTTTAAAAAAGAACTTAAAAATATAAACGTTATTAAACGCCGTAGTGAAAATGAATAGATTCAATTTTGTTATATTCCTTTGGATTAAATTGTGAACAAAAAACTTCATATACTTATTTGAAACAATATGCTTTCTCAAATAATGGTTAACAATAGGTATTCGCGGAGCGAGACATGATCTTGTCGCTAGACTGACTTGTAAACAATGCCATGACTGCGACTTTCACACTTGACACCGCTGAGTATTTAATTAATTGCAAAACACTTTAACCAGATTGTGAATTTATCAATAATGTAACAGAATGTGTGAGCTTTGCTTTTTTTAAATGCATATTTGTGTTATTAGTATAAGCGTTAAAAACATATCAGTAGTTACTCGAGTAAAGGCCACGTAATAACTTCTTGGAAACATATTACTTATTGCAATTCATATGTTTAAATAGCACAAATGCATAGGATATTTGTAATGTCGCCAGATTCAGTGAACTGTCTTCTCCTATTTTAGATATGATATTTTGTTGTCGAATAACCCACGGTAAGAAGTACAGAGGCACAACAACTAAATCACGACTGTGTGTTTTTGTGACATTGATAGAGGCACAACAACTAAATCACGACTGTGTGTTGTTGTGACATTGATAGAGGCACAACAACTAAATCACGACTGTGTGTTGTTGTGACATTGATAATTGGCATACTCATCTCAAAATTTATACGGATATTTATTCGTGCGAATCACTCATTAAAATCTGAAGAATCTCAAGATATTGACCAGAGCGGAAACCAGTGTTTACATAAGTGACCCTATGACCTTGGCCTCTTTCCTACTTTATCCAAAAACAAAAGGGGTCATGTCATTATTTTGACAAGCATTTTGTGAAATAGGAGAGCTATACAATGTCTAGTTCTCAAGCTATTGAACATTCACAATATTTACAAAGGTGACCCTTGCAGTGACCTTTGTCCTACTGAAATTAAATTAACAAGGGTTTTGTTTTTTTTATAAAAACCAATCAATTTGTCAAAACATAAAACTATACAATGAACAGTTCTCACGATATTAATCGGCAAGCAATTATTATCTGTGTTACCCCTGTATCCTTTGACTTTTGACCTCACACTGAACCAAACGTCGATACAGAGCATGTCTTCATAAAAAAATCATATGAAATATGAAAGCTGTCCAATTAATAATCCTCGAACTATCAGGCGGAAACCAATTGTATATTAGTGACTCATGTGACCTTTGCCTTGAACCTACTGAACCTCAAATCAATTGATTTTCCGATTAAGTTCAGGATATTCCGATTGAGTCCATGACTTTCCGATTGAGTTCATGATATTCCGATTTAGTCAATGACTTTCCGATTGAGTCCATGATATTCCGATTGAGTCCATGATATTCTGATTGAGTCCATGATATTCCGATTGATTCCATGATATTCTAATTATGTCCATGATATTCAGATTGAGTCCAGGATATTCAGATTGAGTCCATGATATTCAGATTGAGTCCATGATATTTCGTTTGAGTCCAGACAATGTATTGCGATTTATTCCAGGATATTCAAACTGAGCGAGGAATACTCTGATTGAGTCTATTATATACCAATGGAGACTATGATATATGGTTTTAGCCAATCATATTCCGATTTGACATGCATTTTGTATTGAAGTTGGATAATCGACCACAAGAAGAATAAGTATGCTTTTCGGATGTCACGCTCGAGCACATATATGTATACCAAGACTTTTTGTTACTTTGTATGGAGAAAAAGTATACATTTATTTGCATTTTCTTTATTCTGTGCGGGTTAAATAATTTAAATGGTGATACACTACAACATATATTGTTTAACGACGATAATACAATAGGAAAATAACAGTAAATGAGTCACAATATTGTGTCCACATGAGAAATAAAATTGTGTACACAGGGTAACACAATTATGTACACAGTATCCTAAAAGATGAAATATTACTCAAGTTATTTTTGTTTTAATTTATATTTCCACATTACGTTTTTTCCCCAGATATTAAACGAAGATTGTAATAAATTCATAACAACTGTGCAATGTTGTATTGATCGCGACAACTGGAATGCTAATGGACGAAATCAACTGAGGCAAAAAAAATAATATTTGTTTCCTCAAACATAGCAAAAAAAATATAGTAGATAGGTCACCTTAATTTTGTTTTCGTTCACTTTTTTACGATTCCCCGCTTTTATACAAAATATGCTATCACATGCATAAATCTTCCCAATCTCTATTTGCCATTCTTTGTTTTGGTTCATCTAAAGTCAATTTAGCGAATAAGATCGAATGTATTTACACCCCCTGTACGTCGATAATCAAAACTGAGTAGGATAATTCAAACTGAAAGGTAGGTGATTATTTTATCATATCTGTTTATATAGTAACTATTAGGACGTAATTGTTCTACACATGTGATAATGAATGTCTGACACACACATGCGTTTTGAGTTTTGCAATGATTTCATAGTTTTCAAATTAAAAAACGATAAATTTGTCTTCGGAAAATGCTAATTTTCATGAAATGCGACCAATGTGTTGAATTATTACACGTTTATTGACAAAAGGGCGAACGAAACTGTAACAGAGACATGCCAATTTATATCATGAATGTTCTTTAAAATTTTACTTTTAACATCTAGTGTGTTTCTGTGTTAAAATCATGTGTTTGCAGGACGGGTGTAAAAGTTAATGGATAAATCCAAACTGCTATGAACATTTCTGTGGATAATAACCAAACTCAAAATAGTTTGGAATTATCCATACACTAGTTAGGTCATTATCCAATTTGTATATTCTTGTCCCAAACAAATACGAATATATTGCGTTTTCGTGCATTTACACCAATCAAATTGTGGACATACATATATGAAAGGTTAATACATAAGTTCAAGCATTAAAACATTAAAAACATTCGATTATAATTGTTTTTGGCCTTAAACTTTCGACAATTTCATTGACTTTTTCCAGATTTTCAAACATATTCATTTTATTTCGACGTAACTGTTTGTAATTGTTATGGGTTTATAAGCGCATTGTATCCGGCAAATAACATTTTATCAAAAAGAAATGTTTATTATGTCACAACTTACCTTAAATAAACGTGTGCTTAGAAATAAATGACTGGAGTCTTTATTTCTGTCGCCTTTTTTTCTTCAGCTTGAATTATCCTACTCAGTTTGGATTATCGACGTACAGGGGGTGATTTAACATTAACGCAAACTTAATGGTAAACTTAGTAAATATGGTCGAATAAAGCAAACATGATCCAAATGTGAAGGAATATTCATGCATAACATCTACTTAATTAACAAAGAGCTAATGCGCTAGAAAGATTACATTCACTTCAAACTGATTGTAATCAACACGTATAATTTAAGTGTTTTAAACCGACACGATATACGGTTAGCATGGACAGGCCACATTTGATAATTCAGACGATCTGCATCGTTGAGACCAGTGATACTCATTCACGTCGTGTGGTCACCATCTCCCATGTTATGCGGTGTTGTATTCCCGCTGCTAGTCCATTTGCGCCACGAGGAACTCGTTACAGGTCTCGCTATTCACGCTGGTGAGCAGAAGGCGATCCCCTTCTGGCTCCTTGCAGATCGCTCGCGGGGACTGAACCTCGTTCTGCATCAGAATCCGGATCAACTGACCGGATGCCGACACTTGGTGAATGTTGTTGGATTCTTTTCCGCAAATGTACAAGTTGCCTTGCGTGTCTATGGACACGCCGCTTGGGCAGCAGAGATTCTTGTGTGAGTAGCGGAAAAGAAGACAGCCACTCAAGGTTAGAGCTATCACCACGTTCCTCTTAGAGTCAGAAATGTAGAGGACTTCCTTGCTTGCGTCTGTCGTGATGTGCTCTGGATAGGTGAACAATGCCTCGCCGTTACCGTTCTTTTCATAGAATGACGTCAGTTTACCTTTAAGGGTGTACACCTTTATAATTGGTGACCGACTCCAGGGGTCCGTTGTCATAGCAACAAGGTCGCCTTTGAGCGGCGCTGCTCCCCAGCACTCGGCGTCTGTTTCGAACTTGGTCACTATTTCCATTCCCTTGTCGAGGCTGCACTGTACAATAAAGACGAGCTTGTCTCCCGGTACGGTGACAATCACCTGGTCATAGGAAAGCAGCTTTACGTCCCAGGGGTTGTTAGGCAGATCAAGGCGGTGGGACGGGATGGCTTTCTTGTTGAACAACTTCAGACAACCGTTGTTCCAGTCAGCGAGAATCAGTCGACCGCCGGAAATGAATGTGCAACCGGTGAAGCAACACTTGTTTTCATCATCCCCACTGACGGCATCATGGACGGACACGTTATTGATCGACTTCTTCGCGTAGTCGCTAACCTCGGAGGCGGAGAGGAACCCGGGAAGCGTTGATGGATGTGGCCGAATTATGACATCACCGAGGCTCGAAATGTTCCCGAACACCTGCTCTACCACGGGGTTCAGTCGGAACTCATAACTTAGGCGCGTTGAGTTGTTGAAGTCGAGGCGCAAGATTTCCTCGTACACAGGACACTTTTGCTGGATCGTCCTCTTCAGAGACTTGAACTTTTCGGTGCCGGGATCACAATTCTAGAATGAGAGATATACGAACACTTTTAAAGTTAGACCAGGGCTATTTGAACGCAGGACTCTTCGTGACAAGAGCAATGTGAACACATGACTAATCCGCGCCGAACTTATTCTTCTTAAATGAGACCAGAACTATATGAATAAATGACTCTTCTGATAAAATTTCACATTTCTAAGATGAGACCAGATCTGTATGAATGATAGCATACATGTCGTACACTTGACATCATTTATATAGTATTTGTGTCATGTATTTCGATTTGACAAATGTGTAACCAGTACGTCAATAGTTTTAAACGTAGCTTTGGTCATGAGTTATGTATGTATACTTTATATGCACAATGATTTGCTTAAAGATTCTGCACTATTAAATATTGCCTCTTTGTTCATATAAAAGTGTAAG
Source organism: Dreissena rostriformis (assembly GCA_007657795.1). Classification (NCBI taxonomy): domain Eukaryota; kingdom Metazoa; phylum Mollusca; class Bivalvia; order Myida; family Dreissenidae; genus Dreissena; species Dreissena rostriformis. The sequence continues at coordinate 10,337 of VMBQ01013277.1, forward strand.
ATATAACGATCTAATCAATGTCATTTATCGGTAGATGTATAGTGTATTATTGTGTACGAGTTTTCAACATCACATTTGTTAGTCAATGTACACAATTTACAATCCATCGATCGAATTACCCATCACTGACGATCTTGTGTAGGCCCGTAAAAACCTGTGTGAAACCCCAATGATATGTAATGCCAACTTATCGTATATGGGTCAGGCTCCGCCTGGCATTATGGTTTCTGTTTTCGACTTCCTGCTTCTATGTTAAAATTTAATAAAGCAATTGTTTGCGACGCCTTGCTTCTATGTTCCTACTAAAGAAAAGGCTTTTTTTTTGTCTATATTGGAACATTAGGCGAAGCATTCCGAGATAACTTGTGTATAAGGCTTTTCGTGGAAATTCAATCACTATAATTGTATAATGTTTTGCGTCAATTTTAGCACTGTATGTAGTTCGAGTTATAGCCTGAACAGAAAAAGGAACATTAGTAAAAAAAATAAACTGCTGTTTTGCAGAGTTTATATCTCCACGTTGCGAAATGACCATCAAACGTTTTGGAGAATATTGAATTATAGACGATCAGGTTATATATTGATATAGCAGTTTAGAAACACTATCTACCGTAGATAGATCTATCGTTATTATAATACGGGTAAATTATCATAACTTATGTATTCGATGTAGATACAGATTTGCTTAATCTTTTGAGAATCTATTGAGAATGTAATTATACTCCATAAGACCATATATATATATATATATATATATATATATATATAT
>VMBQ01013278.1:0-17165 GCA_007657795.1 Dreissena rostriformis
AAAACAAAAGACAGAACTGCTAATTGAGCTACGTTTATACATGTTTAATGGGTTACGTTAATATATGTATATTTGTTATAAATACGTACATTGTAAGACATGTGCTACGTGGTTGCACAAACAATAGGGCGTTGACAACATATAACACGCTGTATACCGTTCTTAATCGGTATTGTTGTTGATTTTATGGGAAATGTGGCTTATTTAATGCAACCAAAATACACGTTTGAAAATAATATACACATATACATTAATTGAAAACTGGTTGAGTTAAATCGTTTAATTTCTGTTCGCCTGGTATGTAAATGTAGATTTGTGTTTTATTGTTGGTTATTGATGGTTGTTACTAGACGTTTATAAAAGAATAAATATCCACTAAATTTCTTGTAAATAAATAAGAGCTGAAAACAAATATTTCAAGTACAAAACATATATGATACAGCGTTGCAACTAGACATTTAACATTTTATAAGCATATATACGTAAAAACAGCACATTTAGTCACCAATAGACAATGCACAGTATTTTGGATTTCTAAAGCACATACATGTAAAGGACTTAAAATAAGCTAGCACATTTAGTTTACAGAGCATACAAAGCAGCACCTTTAGTCACCAATAAACTAAACACAGTACCTTGGGTTTCTAAAACACATATAAATAATACAGAGACACAGTATACAGAGCATACACAGACAGCGGCAACTTCGCTAAGCATGTACAAACAACACAGCATACACAGACAGCGGCAACTAAGCTAAGCAGATACAAACAACACAGCATACACAGACAGCGGCAACTAAGCTTAGCAGATACAAACAACATATAACATTGGAGTAAAAAATAACCCACGTAAAGCACAAGTAAAACTTTAGAACTAAATGATGTGATGCTTCCTTGCTGTGGAAATCCCACTCAATCTACAACTTGTGCACAATCATACAGATTTTGCCATTCCATGATCTATTTAAAGTTTTAAATTGCGAAAAATTAATACATTTTCTAAAATCTTCCGGTAGGGAGTTCCACAGCGAGGGGGCAGCATATCTAAAGGAATTCTTACCATATGTTGTTGTGCGTACCTGTGTTATTTGTAAAATATTGGTATATCTTAAATTTATGGTTGACTGTCTCTTAACAACTAAATCATTTAACAAGGGTGGATAAATTTCATTTATGATTTTAAATGTTTCAATAGCCATTGATCTTATACGTCTTATTTGCAAGGACGACGTGTAGGATGGTCGTCTGTGTCCCTTCATTCGTTCAACGATAATCAGTCATTCACGAACATCAACCATTTGAATGTCACGTGCTGTTCAGCCGGAATACTCTGTAATGATAAGTGTTTATCAAATACTTTATATTTGATATTGAGCCGGTTTGGCAATATTTGTTGAATAGTGCTTTGTTATTTTTTAATCACAATAAATACCTTTGTCACACCTTTTTAATCAAGGACTTGTGTTANAATACTGCTGCAGCTTCTGGAGTTTCACTTCTTCATATGACATTATACATATTTTCGCATGACGCTGTTCATACTATATATCTGACTCAGGGTTTATCCGCATTTTTGTAACACTGCCATCTTAAGTATAAATATTTATCAATAGAAATTACGTAAGCAAAGCAAAGGAGGGCGTTTGACATAAACAAGAATGTAATCATATTTATAAAAATATGTATTTTAACATCTCTCGTACTCTTGTGTTTATTGCAACAACCTTCACGAAAGGTTGAGATCCTATACATTAGCTCTTAGTAGCTATTATCCACATGTTCAGTGATGAATAAATCCACAAAGTCCATATTTAAAAATATATGAGTCAATTCTTGACGATATATAAAGTTATTTCCTGATTTTTTTTTACATTTCCGTTCCATCTTTGTTTAAGAGAACCATATTGCATAATAAAACTTCGTAGAATAATTAATTAAACCAGATACGATCTAGTTGTCATTCAAAATGTGATTTTTAAAATGAATGTCGCGCATACGAAATTGCGCTGGGCGCCCTTTGTATAATTTGATAATCGCAGCAAATGAAATACCATAGATATCTTGATATTTAGATTTAACAGTGTGTAGGATGATCGGCTGTGTCCCTTCATTCGTTCAACGATAATTAGTATTTCACGAACATCTATGTTTTGAATGGCACGTGCTGTTCACACGGAAAACTCTGTTATGATAATTTGTAATCAAATACTTGATATTTGATATTGATACGGTTTGGCCATGTTTGTTGAATATTGCTTTGTTATTTTTTAATCACAATAAATACGTGTGTCACACCTTTTTAATCAAGGACTTGTGTTAAAGTCATGTTGAGTCAATACGAGCCGCGTCACGCAAAAATGGGTCTAATTCCGTATGCTGTCAGCGGAGATAAAACAGATGCTTATTCGCAGGCTGGTCTGGAGCTACACTTGCCGCATATGACATTATACCTATTTTCTCATGACGCTGTTCGTTCTATATCTGACTCAGCGTTTATCCGCATTTTTGAAACACTGACATCTTAAGTATAAATATTTCTCAATAAAACTTGCGTAAGCGTAGCAAAGGATTGCGTTTGACATAAACAACAATGTACTCTTACTTATATAAATATGTATTTTAACATCTTTCGTACACTTGTGTTAATTGCAACAACCTTCGCCAAAGGTTCAGCTCGTATACATTAGCTCTTAGTAGCTATTATCTACAAGGTCATTGATGAATAAATCAATCAAGTCATAAAGTCATTAGTTTGAAATATACCAGTCAATTCTTGACATTTCATAGGTTTTGTTTACTTTAAAAACAATTTGTGTTGATATGAATTTTAATTATGTAAACACTTATTATTTGCATCACTATCTCGAACGCACGTATACCCACATCGAGTCTATAACTGTTGTAAAACACATATTGACAATGAGTGCTAGTTTGCGTTACTTACTTCCACCATAATGTTGACTCATCAACTGATGATTCAGAAGTCAGGAATGCAGATTATATTACTTCCTATCAAACTAACATATTACCATATGTTTGTGTAGTGAAAATGAGATGCTTTTTCTTGCAGAATTAACGCTTTTTTTCCAAGTGTTTTACCACGTACATGTAATTACGAGCAAGTCAAAACATAAAGAACCAGCATGGCAGTTCAAGTTAGAATAACTCATGATTCAAATCATTTAGCCAAGTTACTATAACAAATAAATAAAACCTGATTACTTATGTGCGATTGCTACCACTGTGCTGCCGGTGGCGATGTTGGCCTCGGATGCAATTACTTTGATGAAAAGTCAAGTGTGACACAGACAGTCAGACATAGGCATTTTGTTTTAGCGGGGAAGCTCATTATGGGTGAGAAATAATAATGATCGAAACATTCCTTAAATAATAGTAATAATCGAATAATTCCTTAAATTGAATGAGGGTTCAACCTATAGTTACCAATCAGTAAGCCCCATCGAAACGAAATATAGAACTTATTCGGTAATTAGAACAAAGATGATATCAGCAAATTACATAGCAACATACATATAACACATAACGATACACACATTATAAACATACAAACAAATCATAATTTTCTCTGTACAATGAATACAGTTAAACGTAAGAATCCAAAATATTATGAACGTCTGCAAAAAATACTTTAATTAGTTTTTTTCGTATTAATAATTATATCTGAATGATACATGAGCATAAAGATTGTCACAGGAACAAACAATAATTTAAATGTTTCTTGACAGTAACGACATTTTTTATAAGTGATCGGAGAATCACATCATGACTTAACATTGAAAAACATTATATAGTCAAAAAATCTAACAAAGAAAACAGACTATAGAAAAAAATAATTTCTTTACATATTCGTCATTTTCTTATTATACAAGTACGTAAGGGTTATTACGATTACACTATGAAGAAAGAGGGTAAGTATGTTAAGTTAAATAATTCATAAAGACCTAGGTCACGATATATAGGAGCTTTAATCTTATGTATACATTACTTATATAATTAATTAACGTGTTAATTCTTTACTTTAAAGCCAAGACATGCAAAAAGCTAGTTTTCTAAATGTAAGTGCATTTTGTGTATTCATGAGTGCAATGAAGTTTTGAATATTAAATCGCAAATAATACTTGTTATTGATATATTTCTTTCTAAAGACGGTTAATAAAGAACATTCTTAAATAAAATGATATTCGTCATCAATTGTTTTCACAATTTGTACATTTTCTCTCATTATATAGCGATAGGTTTATGCCAGCGGCCAGATTCAACTGTTAATCGATGAGATGATACGCTGAGTTTCGAAAGAGCAATGCGGTGGTTTTTATTGGAGATGCTTGTAAGGTACTTTTTAAATAACTGTTTATGTTAAGATGCCAATAAAACAAAGCTCTTCTAGATGCCGTTAATCGTGAATTCATAATCAATTCGTAATTCTTTTTGTGAATAATGGCAAGAATACTTCTTTTTGTCCTACCCCTTCGTGTTTTATCCAAACACCCTAAACTTGACAATAGTAGATGCAACGAACTAACCCAACTTGTTTTAGACGGTGTAAATTCAAAGTCATGTTTCATCATCTTATATGTAAGTTTAATATACTTATTTTCTTTTCTTTCTATTATTTTAAACCAGTATTTAATTATTTTTAAATATCTACTTACAATAAGTGAATGTCACCCTAACTCACAATAAACGAAATCATTTTGGGTTGCCCTTTTAACACCTATTTTTTTTTACAAAATTGAGTATGAAGACGTTCAATATTGTGTGCATTAGAAAGCCCCACACTTCGCAACCGTAGTTTAAAATTGGTTGAATGAGATTATCAAACAATTCTAATTGATGCCTTACAGTAATAGTTGTAAAGGTATTTAAGTATTTTTTCATTAACAAAAAGGCCTTTCGTGCTTGCCCTGCTAATATTTGTTTGTGTATTTTTAAAAGATCCACGACTTGTGAAACTACTCCAAGATAAAACATATTACTAACAATATCATTTTTTTTCATTATTATATGTAAATTATATGTTCCTAGAAAGTGGTCCCGCTTTTCGAAACACAATAACCTTCGTTTCGTTTACATTAACTTTTAATTGCCATTTTTGACAGTAGTTACTAAGAATTTTGAATCCACATTGTAAGTCTTAAGGTTTATCATCCGCAAATAGTACAATATCATCAGAGTATAAGAGAATGAATATTTGAAACATCAACCTCTAATACCCTTTTAAGATGAACGTTTCTTCTAAATCGTTAAGAAAGGGAGAGAAAAAAAACAATGGTGATAAACACTCACATTGTCTTACACCCAAAAGACAGTTTAAGTCTTTTCCAACTGTGTTATGAATTTTAATATTGGATTTTATGGAGGCATACATACTTTTTCTAACATTAAGCATTTTGCTCCTTACCCCGAATAAGCTTAGACTACAGGCTTGGTCTGACCAAATAATCAAATGCTTTGCTAGAATCGACAAAACCGCAATATAATTGTTAATTATTGTTGATCATATGTGTTATAAGTTTAAGCAAAACAAAGATATTATCTGTAGTACTCATACCCTTTCTGAAACCAGCTTGCGCTTCAACATAAACAAAATACTTTTCGGCCCATGAATCAATTCGATTGCTAATAATTGTAATGAACAGTTTATCGATTGAGCGCAATGCAGTAATACCCCGATAATTATTTCAAATATTAATATTCCCTTTTGTATGAAAACCCTCTGACCATGTTCCCGGGAAAATCCTTATGATAGAACTTTATTAAATATAGAAAGTAGGCAATGCGACAAGCTGTATGTCCGTAAATAAAAACATCATTAATAATTTTATCAGGCCCGGCGCTACGGCCACCTTTTAAATGTTTTATTGCGTTATTAATTTCTTCCTGACTTATTTTACATTCAAACTCATCAAACATTATGTTATGACTGCTATTCATGAAAATGAGGCGAGAATTGTTCGTGATAGTGCGTTGTTTGAATTTTTTTTACGCCGATGGGAGAAATGATAGGAACCAGTTATATGAAGTCTTTTTCTTAGTTTATATCGGGTTTCTTTCTTGAATTTGCAGCTTCTCCAACCTATATTACTTTCCACTGTTAATGAACGTCATGAGGATTTCCAACGATGCGCTCGTATTGCAAACGTGGGTTTCATGACGCCTGTGTTAGCTGAAACATGATAGCTTAGTTTAAACCTATTTATTTTAGCTCGATTGCATCGAAAGCCTAAGGCTTATCTGAAACGCTCTCGAATCCGTGTCCTGGGACTTTAACAAGTACTTGGTGTCTTGTGAAACATGACACATGATACAATATTAGCTGCATGCTTTAGAAATGGTACCTTGAACTGTCAACTCGTCATAAGTATATAACGAAGAAATTATCAAATCATCTGAGAATTTACCGTTCAAGTCCAATAATATCATCCGCATTCATAGTCAGCAAGGCTAAAAAAGACACATCTGTATAGCAGAAATTTATCAAAAACAAAATGCTTTCAAAGACAGAAATTGAGTACATTAATTTGATTTTTGAAGTCAAGTATAGCCTTACCGCATTCTGTATTAATGCATCAAAGGTATATAAATAAGTGCTTTGGGGCTTGGGTATGTTATTATTAATATTAAAATATGTACACATATGATGCACAAGTAATGTCTGACACACATTAGACCGACTATGACAGGATTATATTGCTATTTGTTACGAATATTAAATGATGGTGGGAGGCTGATGTAATAAAAGAAATATGTGACCCTATAAGTAATTAATATTTTCAACTATTTTATATGCATGTGTTATTGTTACGTAACGGACGGCTACCCAAATTTGTAAACGAACTGGCTACCAAAATAACAATAAGGACGATCTGTACAAAACATCAGGAAGTCAAAAAAGGTTCTGATGATTAATCCTTCAATTGGAAATGATCTAACATAACTAAATGAAACCATAAAAACGATCTAACTTGTCAACATTTCAAAAAACCAAAGCAGCTTGTATAAACATCTTGGTACAGAGCCTTTGGAAAATTTGTGATATAATCCGAATGATCGTGATACATATACGTAATAAAGTGTCTTTCACTACACACACCATGGATTGACATACATAAACGCATAATTGTTATACCTTGCTTGTTTGGTTAATGTCAGTTTCATTTTGCAACATTTGCAGATTTTTTTTAAACAATTTACATAAAAGGGTTACATGTGGGCGTTGGCAAAATCACGTACTGCACTTGCAGGGTGAAATGAAAAAAAAATATACACATATATCCGTAAGAAAATTAATGTGTCCAATAATTTGTAATATAAAATAACAATAAATAAAACATTATATTAAACTTAAACATCCCATAGCTATTGCTTCTTAGGCAAATTAATATTTAATAATAATAAAAGAAGCAGACAGAGGCCGGGGGCATTGTGATTATGAATGTTTATTTCTATAACAGTAATATGCATTACATTTTGAAGGATATATCTGCGGTAGCTGTGATCTTTTCGCTATTTCTCTTTATGACATTGAACTTAATAGACTCTGATTTACAGTGAATTTAAATAAACTCCTATACTTTAGTGCTTTGCAGAACATAATGAAAATATTAGCGCAAGATTCAAAACATTTCTATAATTTATTTTGTTCGCAACAATGAATTAGGAGCGAGTATTTATACAAGCTAAAATAAATCAACAAATTAAATAATAAATGTATATTATTATTATATTATGTCTATTAATAGTTAAAGCTGCTTATGAATTAAGTAACATACTTAACTAAGAATCACACCTATGAAAACAATGTTCATAGTCCTCGAATGAGCATTTTCTGCCCCTTGTATACTCTCTAAAAAAGCATATATGATCTTGTGCAATTATAATACTATACTGTTAATAAGCGCACATAGCAAAGAATGAACATATGGCGCAAAAGGACCGCTCAGAAAACGCACAACAGCCCACAGTAGCATTTTAGCGTTCCGAACGCTGTAAATGTCACGTATCTTTAACTGACATGTTAACATAAATTTGCATTAAACTTCGTAATATTTATAACAAATCAATACAATACACACACTTATAGACGACTGTTACCTTTAGATGCAGTATAATTGTAGGAATAGAAAGAAAATAAAAATTATTTCAGATGATGAACTGTCAAAATACTTAAGTCATTGTAAACTACCCAGAAAGGACTCCTACAAAGTCAAAAATTATACTTCCTGTTTATACAAAGTTAGCTACATAAACGAAGACCATTTCACGGTTTTTACTTCAGTATAGTAATTTAAAGCAGTGACATAAACATAAATTCACCAAATCTCTAATAATTAAAATGATCCATGTACACATGTTAACCTGAATAAACTAGGGCGTGACTTTACAATCAATTACTTTCTAATTTTGATTAACAACATACATTGAAAAAGAAAATTAAATGCCTTATCATAAAATCGGGTGGTATAAGGCAAGATGGTGTTAATTTTATGTAAAAATTTGGGTTTTAAAGTACATGTTATGGTTTGCCTAAAATTCATATTAAACATTATTAAAAAAAATGCAACGGTCTTAGTTCTGAGTATATTGAAACTTTCAACCTGTTAATTTAACACCAATACCGATTGTTGATGGTTCCTTATGTCAAACGATTGGTTAAAAATGTCCTCTAGATAAATTACTCAACCCGTTTCTTGAAAAAAAAATCATAGCTATTTACAAGATAGTGTAGATTTTCGTAACATTATTCCTAAAAGTGTAGCGGTGAATAAGGCTACTAGTTTATGACATCCTTAACTTATGCTCGAATATTGAATATATACAATAGGAATCGAAGCAATAGCATACAAGCTTGATCAATTTTCAGATTTAACTAATTATCGTTTTAACAAAGATTCTATACTCGGAGAGATTCACAATAATTTAACATTCTCAATATTTTTACTTTCAATGATTAATAGTTAAAAAACAAATTTAGAACCAAATAATTTTAGTCTAATCCTTGAATAGTTGGAATGTAAATTATACAACGTTATAATGGGAGAAAAGATGTAACTTAAGCTTTTTTTCAAACGATTTTTATATCATTGTTTTATATTTTGGGACCAATCGCTTAATGGCTTGAAATTTAAACAAACATAACTTAAATACATTTCATAAAGATAAACAGTTAAAAAAGCAACATAGTACCAATCAAATACCGTTCTTAGATGTGATGGTAATACAACTTGGAACCCGTATACCTGCTGATATTTGTTTTAAACACACAGACTCGCAACAATATCTAAATTCTAAGTCGTGTCATTCAAAACACACGCAATTAACACTTACTTTTATTAAGCACGATCATGTACAATCATTTTAGACAAATGCGTTCTTACAATCTGTTTCAATATATTATAACCAATCTTATCTGAAGTAGTTGTTCCATATTTTTTTTAACTGGTATAAGTGAAGCATTAAAATTCCACTCATTATCATATGTTCAAGAAAAATGCACATATACAGTATCATGCCCTTCATTTCCACACACAATCATAAGAATAAAGACGTTTTTAATGTGTTGCAAAGTAATATATTTATTGTCAATAACGATGAAAAAATAAACATGTAATGCAAAGCACAAAAAGAAAAGTTTCTTACATAAAACGTATTCTCATTTAATGAACCACAAAGTGCGACGTTGACTTTTTATGCGTGCTTAGATTTGTGATTTGTTCATCATCCATCAATATAACATAAATTGTTGCCATGACCTCTGAGGTAGGAACAGGGTTTACATATAAAATAATGTCTCCTAGTCATTAGTGGTAAGTTATTTTAATATAGCACGATAAATAACAAAGTTACAGTGCGGACAAGCTGTTTTATGGCCAAATTTGACTTTGAAACTTAAAATGTAACCTTGACCCTAAAATGATTGGTACACAAGTGTTACGCGCGAAATGTCGTCATATAATGGTTTGCATTGTAAATTAGTCTAAACAATTGCATATAAAGCGTTAAATATATATTCCACAAGCAAAAGGTGTATGAAGAAACTTGAAACAAAGCACACGCCATAAGGCATAAAATGAGATGCAGCAGATTTAATGTTCTTAAAAGCATTGGTATTTCACTTCATTGAATTCTGAATTAATGTAGTTCCTTTTCAGTTTTCTTTTTTCTTCTATTTTTCTTCTTTTTTGTTTCATAAAATAGTACCTGCTCTAAACTTGATATCAGTCGCTGAACATAGGTTTCCAAAAATGTTAAACCGTCAAACAGTTTTCTTAGGCATTGAAGAATTATTTCAGATGTGAGTACTTTAAAGAAATGCCATTACCTATGACACATTAATGTGATGAATTCTTTATCGATGCGTCACAAAGCATTTAATTAGATCTAGAACATCGTACATATATTCAAAATAAGTCGACGACAATAGTATGAATGAAAAACACCACAACGGGAAAATAGGTTCGCCTTAGCCTTGGTCATTCATTCGGAAATATATTGGCGACGACAATGCCGTATCAGATCAACATATTTCCCTTGACAGTACTTGACAACATATAACGCTTATCATTTGTTTTCAATTGTACTAGACATGTTTGGTCTCAAATTGTCTGATAAATTTAAAGTTGAAGTAAAGCTTATCAAACGTTAAATTAATGAATTTTATTTAATTTGATAATCTGTTTTGACTTATTTACTTAATATCAGCCTATTTTGAGAACTTACTTGGTTAGACTTTTAACAAATAATGCATAGCATATCAATATAATATTTGCCATGCCATTACTTAAGTTCACAAACGCTTGAATGAGAGAAGTGCTGATGCATGTTCTGAATACTCCTTAATTTGACGCGCGTCATTCGAAAATGGGTCTTATGTTATATGCTACCAGCGTCGCTCCAGATACCATTGCGGTATCGCGCAGTCTGGTCAGGAGCTATCTTGTCCGACCAACGAACCCTTACGTGACTTTAAAGCTGGCCGCATATGACACAATACCCATTTTCGCATGACGAGGACCATTTTATTTGCCTTATTCTTACATTGAGAATTAAAAAGATGATTCATCATCATCATAACAATCTCTGAGTTACACTATACGACAATTCTTTGATAATATCTCAATGCAAAAAACCCACACCACATTTTATTTTACCACAGGTAAAAGATGTATTGCCTGATTACCTCACAATTAATAGCTTTTTAAACCACAAGACATAATTTAAACGCATGTAATGCTCATAGGAATGTGTGTAATGTGTGTAATGTTCCGAACAAATATCTTTTTAAATGAAATATTTTTTAAATGAGTGACTTTTATTTTCTGTCGCTTAAATACTTACTTTTCAATTCATGTTTGTTATACAGTTTATATATTTATTGAAAGTTGTTTTTAATCTAGAAACTTAAATATACAATGACATTTTATTATGAATAAGGCAATGTTATATTCCTACGTTTGACGAAGAAGTCAAGTATTCGAACATTTTCTTAAGTTAATAAGTTCCTTTTTATCGTTCTATAAGCTCAAAAGACCGATTGTTGGATTCTCTACAAGATAATGAATCTCACCGATTTTAACATATAAATAATTTATAAACATAAGCGCAATAAAACACGTTTCATTATGAACATAGATTATTGTAAATATGTGCACATTATATAATTCTTATATTCTCATTGTTTAATGTTAACATTGCTTAAATCTGTTTGAATTAAATATCATTAAAAACAAAATAAATAAAGAAGTAACCGATTATCGCTTCTATTATACTTGTAGGTTGACAGTGAAGTTTATAACGTTTAATGGAGATATGAAGTAACGTGACGTACGTATAACAGAGAGTGGCGTCAATATAGACTCGGGGCATTAATTAAGAAGAAGCATGTTTAGTAGGTCATTGAATATGATCTTATACTCACTGATAGAAACCATATCAACCGAAGCGCTGTGATGAACTGTTTTATTATATATATGACTTCCTTAAACCCGTCTATCTTTAACTGACATGTTACACACAGTTTTCATGAAAACATTGACATTTACTTACCTCAATTGATACGTCCAGGCTGCGTTGGCGAAAACGTTGTTTCGAGCGTTTAGATAACAGGTATCAACGCCATTCGGGTTGAACTGGTATTTAAATTTTACTAACTCCGTTATTATTTTTGAATCTTTTTGTTAACACTTTACTAATTAAACTGATTATTGAAATTTCAAATGAATGTTTTTAACTATTTGTTTTGTTATGTTATTGTTAGATGCGTTTTTCATTCGTTACTTTAAGTTACATTAGCTTTCTGGCAAATGCTCAATTCTTGACTGCAATACGCTAAACGGTTAAATGCTTAAACTGAAAATATTACAAAACTAACTACATACTACTATCTCTGCTTTAAAGGATCAACGCCGTGCACTTACGTCAAAGTTTAAGAACATTCACGTTTTGCAATGTATAACTAAATCTGACTTGTATTTTTGTATAAATAAGACGGATCAGCGCTTTGTAATTCTTTTCAAACACTGTGCATTCTGTTTATAACCACGAGTCAGTTATCTCGTTTCCACGAGTTGGCTACTTTGTTGCCGCGAGTTACTTAATCGTTCCAACGACTCAATAACTCGTTCGCATGAGTAATTTATTTCGTTCCCACGACTTATAAAATTACTAAATCGTTAGACCTACACACAAAACATGCACAGTCACATCTGTGCCACCGTACATACATGTGTATAGAATACCTTTTCATGTACATCGATTCTTCCGAATTGGCATTACCCCGGATTCCTTAGTTTGCTTTCGGCACTATTGCCCAATAAGGACACGCTCCGTTCGACAGACTAGACGATCCTAGTTCGTTTAAGAACTTGTTTACACTACACTATACCTGACTTTAATGTCTTATTCACAAGTGAATGGTGAACTAATAGGTAAGTGTTATCAGGGGATCAAACCTGCAACCCCTGAGTGCTGGTGCAAGAATGTTACCATTAAACCAAATTCAGCTCTGGACCACACTAAAGCGCCTTTAAAGAGGATTCTTTACGATAAAGACTTTCTGATAGTTTACGTGTATAGGGAACTTTCAGTATAAAAAACGTAAAATATTAAAAACAAATATCAGCAATATATACGTCATTATTGTATAAACTGAATACGAAATTATTATATTTATTATATTAATACTAATATGTTTTCTTAAAGTCATTATCTTCTTTTTTGCTACAAAATCACTGCTGTAATATTGCATAATATTCTCAATAAAATGTATATTTATGTTAACATTTAAGTTTAAGATAAGTGACATATACAGCGTTCAGAATGCTAAAATGCTACTGTGCACTGTTGTGCGTTTTGCGAGCGGACCTTGTGCGCTATGTATTCGTTCTTTGCTGTGTGCGCTTATTAACAGTATAGTTGTGTAATTGCACAAGATCATTTATGCGCTTTTAGAGAGTATACACGGGGCAGAAAATGCTATTTCGAGGACTATGGCCATTGTTTTCATAGGTGTGATACCAATTTTAGTATGTCTTCTTAATTCATAAGCAGCTTTAACTGTAAATAGACATAATATAATAATAAGATACAAAAATTATTGAATTTGTTGATTTATTTTAGCTTGTATAAATACTTGCTCCTAATCCATTGTTGCGAACAAAATAAATAATAGAAATGTTTTGAATCTTGCGTTAATATTTTTATTATTTTTGCAAAGGTTTAAATTATAGGAGTTTATTCAAATTCACTGTTAATCAGAGTCTATTTAGTTCAATGTCATAAAGAGAAATAGAGAAAAATCTCAGATAACATTGAAATGTGCTTCAAAGTGTTATACACATTTCTGTTATACAAATAAACATTCATAAAAACAATGCCCCCGGCCTTTGTCTGCTTCTATATTTCTTGTATCACAGCAGCCTCCCATCATCATTTAATATTCGTACCAAACAGCAATATAATGCTAGCAAAATAATAGCATGGAATTGTCGGTCTCATGTGTTTCAGAAATGACTTTTGCATCATATTCGTACATATGTAAATATTAATAATAACGATACCAAGCCCCAAAGCACGGATTTAACTACCTTTGATGCATTAATACAGAATGCGGTATGGCTGTACTAGACTTCAAAATACAAATTAATGTAATCATTTTCTGTCTATGAAAGCATTTTGTATTAAATAAATTTCTGCTGCACATATGCGTCTTGTTTAGCATTGAAAACTCTATAGATGCGGATGATATTATTGGACTTAAACGGTAAATTCTCAGATGACAAGATTATTCTTCGTTATGTACTTATTGCGAGTTGACATTTCAAGGTAACATTTCTAAAGCATGCAAATAATATTGTCATGTTGCAGCTGACACAAACGTCACGAAACCCACGTTTGCCATACGATCCCATCGTTGGCAATCATCATGACATTCATTAACAATTGAAACGAATATAGGTTGGAGAAGCTGACAATTAAAGAAAGAACCCCGATATAAACTTAAAGAAAGACTTCATTTAAATAACTGGTTCCTAGCATGTCTCCCGCCGGAGTGAACAATACTGCAAACAACTCATTATCACGAACGATTATCGCGTCATTTACATGACTATCAGTCATTTCATTATATAATGTCAGATTTTATCAAAATCATATTTGAATAATTATTTATAGAAATTTACACATGTATGTAGTGTCTGGTTGCTTACAATTTTCATTTTCAGAACATTTTGACAAAGTAAGTTACACTGGTGTTAATCCTAAAAATCAATAACGAAGAACAATACTGGTCGTGAAAAATAAAATAAGCCAATATTTGCATTAAAAAAAAAGAATCCCGGAATACCGACAAATAAAACATATTCGCTTATTAATTTTATTGTTTTAGCATAAACTGGCATGTTTAAGCAAATTTTGCCAGTTTATTTTCCCGTTAAACTCCGATTTTAAAATAGCAATTGCATATTTATTCAATTTATAATACCTTTTGGTGTTCACTGTACTGTATGTTTTTTTATAACATCCTAAATGCAGTTATGCTAGTCAAGTTGTTATAATAGCTGCCAGTAACGCGTACTAAATTCTTAAAATGATCTCTTTATTCAACACCGGGTGGATTTGTTATCCTATACAAGAACAATATGAATCAAACGAAACAATTACGTGTTCGATAAGATAAACGTGCTTATTACAGGTAATGGTTACTTTATGGTGCTTTACCATATAAATGTTACTATATATGTATTGATAATTGTATATGAACGCTCTATTCATGTAGAATCATGTACAATTAAATAACACAAAGTTACCGATTGCACAATGGCAAGTGTTCGACTGTACCAAATTGGCAATTACATCCACAACTAAAATGTAACCCATACAAAAGCCACAATATTTGACACAAGAATCGTGTAAACAATAAAACATTTATGCACGAGTAATAATACTTTATTTAATGGACGAAAGCAATAATTTAAACCATGTATGCGTGTTGACCACATCAGACTCTGGTTTAATAAAAGGTTGTAAGTAAAATAACTGTGATCTGCTATATTGTAGTAGACGAACAAAAATTACAAGCTCACGGGTCGGGTTTCATTTAGGGGATATCTTTTGCGCATGTCCGTGCTATTAATATACCCCGCGCGGAGGTCACATTTCATTGCGACGAAATTTGTAAACAATCCAATTTTATAACTAAAATACTTGCCTTTGAACGAATTGCGGCTGTCAACTGCAAGAAAACAAGCTGTCTGTAAGAATGTGACAAAGAAAATTGTGTTTAAGCGCTGCAATACACTAAATAAATAGCACGTCAGGTGAATACTGCTGTCCGACAAATACACGCTAATCAGTTGAGTACTAGATCTAAAAATCGCAGAGAGTTTAGTGTATTTGCTAAGTAATTCTCATAGAAAAGGCTCAATTACACTTGACATAGAATTAATGAATTATTCAACACTTATTAATAACGTATTTGAATTCTACGAAGCAAAAATGTGAGCTTAGACTTTGATATGCCCACCCACTATTTCCGGTGGAAAAAGTAATTACTTGGAATACATGATTTCACTATACAATACTGGTAGGCACTGGATATTTACCATCTCATGTCAGATTCATTGTGTGACCTCATAAAATTTAAACTAATCATCAATACATTTCAGAAATTATTAATTATACATTTTGTTTTATGTAATTGTCAGCCCAATACATTTCATTAACATTTTAACAAAAAGTATTATTTAATAATATCCACATATCACGCATGAATATGTTATACTAGGGATACTGATAATCATTTTAACATCACGACCGGGCTATGACAATTCTCATCAAATAGTGACCTGCTAACGAATAACACTGACGCTAACGTTCCGTGTCAATAAAAAAGCCGGAGGCGAGCCGCTTAAACTTTCAATTTCATTACGAAGGCATATCATTACTTTTAAATTGATGTTACGTTAATGAACATATATTTAAATAGCAAAACATCATATAGAGTTCAACACATAATTATATAGATACTTGAAACCAAAAGAGTTAACAGACCAACGTATATCAAATGATTATGTATATGCTTGTAAGAGAGGCAATACATTTGAATAAGGGACTGGACCAACATCCTTGCCAGAGAGAAGCATAAGACAATGATGAGAGTTGTACGTAAACCAATCGTTTCTTCATTAGAATAGAAGAGAATGCGACAATGTTAAACTTTGATTTCATGGACAAAGTTTATTTTCGAAAACCCTTTCTGTTTTCGATCCAATGCTGTCTAAGATATAAATGTTGGCTTATCCTCGTGAAAGCGAGCTTACATTTCAAGTTATCAATTGTAAATAGAAACCAAAACATATACTTTTTCCATCTTGGTGTAATATACAAACATCAATTTCCATTTGGTGCATTTAAACTCTTTTGAGTATCTCTTTATCGCTGCATTTGTTTAAATATCATCTTTAACAAAATAAAAGACAGTTATGTTCACGTCACTAAAATATACCCAATGATAAAATTCCGAATAATCGACATCAACATAAACACCTTTTGAAAATAGTCAAACATATTCATGTCATTTAACTACAACGATCCCTAATGTGCATCGAACTAAAATGTGCATGAAAGGCGAGGCTGTCAAAACCA
>VMBQ01013279.1:0-17031 GCA_007657795.1 Dreissena rostriformis
CTACTACTACTACTACTACTACTACTGCTACAACTACTACAACGACAACTACTATACTCAGCCTCATTGTGATTCTGATTTCTGAAAGCTTGTCAACAAGACCAGATTAAGCTGAAACAAGTACATTTGTTTTTAATCTGCCTTATTTTGGTTCTAAAGGTGGCACTGCTGACATATCTGTCCACGAGAAACAAAGTGATGGCTCACTGAAGACTTTTCACGCCCCTAGCGGCGGTCCTTGGGGCGGAATATGTGTCGATGCAAACTTCACAAAGTTTATGATAGAAGTATTTGGGGCTAAGGCAATTACTGTCTTACAAAGTAAAGACATGTACGATTACTTTGATATGATTCGTGACTTTGAGGTAAAGAAGAGGAAATTCCAGTTTGATTCTCAGGCCGACATCACATTTCGCATCCCAGTCGTACTGAAGGAAATGTCTGAGAAGCTTTTTCACCAGTCTTTAGCAGACCGACTGGCCTCTTTGAAATACGGTAAAAAAAAAATCCTGAGAGGTAGAGTCCATACGTCTAGCAGAGGATTCAGAAAGAACTGCCTGGGATGCAGATGATAGTTCCTTGGGAGGCGGGTCTGGCCGTACTGAAGGGAGCCGTTATATTCGGACACAAACCTGACATCATATCATCCAGAGTGATGGATTACACGTACGGGGCAGAGGGTTTTAAAGATGATCTCGAGAACCAATATTCAATGAAAAAAAAAAGTTTTCAAGAACGGTGAATGGCTGGTAAAATATTTCTTCGAAATATTTCTAAGAGTCAATGATGATGTGCCAGTTGATAGCAAGGTAAATCGAATAGTTGAACCGACTGATAACCCCGATTACGTCGTTATATACAGAACCAAAGACGAAAACCCGATCTTCACAACAGACCCTGGCTGTGAGATCCTCGGCAAACTTGCAATTGATGTTGAAAACGACATTCCTCTTGAGGACCAGGAAATTAAAGTATCGTTCATGTTCGGCGACACAGAACTGTATGTGCTGTGTAAACACGTTAATACTGGAATCGTGAAGACGCTTACACTTGACATTGCCAATTAAAAGTGTTAACATACATAAACTATGTAATGCACTTGGAACAAGATTAATATGTTGGTTTTCCTTACGAAAAATAAATAAATATTATGTTAAAAAACTTTCAGTATTTATGGCAATACGGAATATTTTGATGGTTGATACGTTTGATTATCTATAAATAAAATGTAACCGTTTAAATCATACGTTTAAGGTTTGCCCCATATATTAAGTCATGTATACAAAACAATAAAATAATTTCGTTAAGTACTTTTAAAAATGCTGATGTCTAAACAGAAACCAAATGGTATTTTTTGTTTGTGCATGATATCAATCTGTTTTGAAGACGCTCTGTTGCTGATTCTAAGGAATACATATATAAGACCTAATACCGTTTTAATACATATAATTAAAAACGGGTTTTTGTTTCCGAGCTTTAGCCGTTTATTTATCCCATATAAACTTCATCAGTTGTAATGAGGTCACATTAAATACACAACATTGATACTATATTTATTTATTAAAAGTATTCAAATATGGCGATGAAATGTTACCTTTTACGATGATTTGCTATCTGATACATTCTTATGTAGAACTAAAATGATGTCCACTTTCTGACATATCATTATGTTGTGTTTGCGGGTTTGAATATCGACAAAACGACCAATTTACACGCCGAAACGACACATTGAGGTAAATGTTGTTTTTGCGTGTTCGCTAACACACCAGAAATCAGCAATCATAATGAAATGATTTATGTCACAACATGTGTCATTCTACAATATTTCATATTTAGACTGTTGAAAACTAAACAATTAATAATTTGAATTTGTCACTTAAATTGGTAAGAGCGCCTTGTATGCTCTTGTATTGTTCTATATATACACATATATACCATTATATAAATTGTACGTATTTTGTAACTTAGTTATTGTGTGTGTCAGTTGTATTTAAATTGCAGTGATGATTCTTAATTGAAAAAGGCTTTTATTGTGTTGGGGATTTGATGCACAGCACTGAGTTTTTAACCTTTTACAGTTATCAAGAGTGTTTTAAAGTATATAACTTCAATCCAAACTACTTATTTTCCCTAGAAATTATTAACAAAGTTAAAAAATACATGAAGCTCTGAAGCTCTTATGACACACGCTTAATGAAGCCGTTTATCCCCACAAGCCTTCGGGCTATCTTGGTAAACAGAAAAAGTACAAACCCTATGTATGAAATAATTTCCAAAAACGAGACTTCACCAGCGTGTATAGATACATGGTTAAACATTTGCAATAATCTTGAAACAAAAGAATGTAGAAATATTTTGGAGATGCCCTTTCGTATTTAACGGACTACCAATTTACAATTTCAATATAAAATTGTAAATAGAATCATAGTTAAAAACTCATTTTTATTTAAAATAGGATATGCCACCCCAGCCTACTGTACGTTTTGTAAAACTGAATGTGAAACTATTCAATATATATTTTGGGAATGTAAGAATGTCAATGATTTAATAACATAATTGCTTCCTCAATGTTATCATCTTTTGAATCTTCTATATATGCCTTCCTTTATACTAGGAGATCCAAACAAATAGTCTTTAAACCTAATATTTCTTTTTATAAAACTGTGTATTTATAATTGAAAATGAAAAACACTCTTACAACTGCAAAATTGTACCTGCCCTTGCATTGTTATGTACTAAATGAAATTAACTATTTAAATGAATCGAGTACAAGTAAAGAAAGCAAACTTCTATGGCCTCTTCTTTAGTAGTCTTAAGAAGTATTGTTTTGTTAACTGTTTCTCTAAAACAATATTGTTTATTTTGTTATGTAAAATCTATTGATTGTTAAATGTATAAAATGTGCTATAACATGCGTATATAACACTATGGAATGGGATGCCCTTGACCCTCTCATACCTATTGACGAGGAAAATAAAATATGTTGAAGGGGGGAAAAATCTGAATTGTACTAAGACGAGAGACTTAATCTTCCACCTTGATATCATGTCAATTTTTGATGACGTGTAGTTTAATAACCCGTTGGCGATCTAGTGTTAGTAGTTATCCAATGCCCAACATGCAGTTCCATCCATCAAAGCTGGTTAAATTGTTGATTGTTCTTTCGTTTAAAACATCAAACTACAGATTAAGATACAGGTCCTTAAGTTTATAATAATTAAATACACCAATCAGATGCTAAAATTCATGTGTTTTTATTCTTATTAGTTTCTATTGCTCCAACTATGTTCCAATGTATTATAAACAAATTATTTGTTTTTTAATCTAAAATAAAACAATATATTAATTTAACGTTCCCAATTCTTGCAACACTGTACCCACAGGTTGTAAAAAAAATAGAGGTCGAGCGTTGTGTTTATGTTACACTGCAAACAAAGACCATTCTAGATATAGAGAATATATGGTTGGTGACTTTTGATATCATGTGATATCAGACGAGGCTGATATGGCGTAGGAAAAGGCGAGGCTTGCCAAGCATGATATCGCATGATCACATGATATCAAAAGTCACCAACCATATATTATATTTATTATGCCACATTTAAATCAAATAAGAAAATATAAACAAGATAACAAAACACAAACAACCGCTAATTTTTTTTGATGTAGCTAGGGTATTTAAATGAAGCGGCCTGATTACATCCACTACCTGGGGGAATTCTGCAATGCATATTCATATTCATACGAAACAGTTCGCTAGTAAACAACAAACAATTACATTTTAACGCACGTAATTTAACAAAATAAAAAAAAAGTGAGAAATCAATAGTTTATATTGCAATTTCTGCACTAAAAAAACAATTGCATTTTTTTATGATAACACATTCGACATTGTACTTTTACGCTAACGGCTGTTTTCAAAGCGAACGTGTAATCTGAAAAGGTTGAACAATTAAACAAAACACCAAAATTGAACAGGATATTAACGTCATTTGCACATTGGAATTGATATAAGTGAATCATTTTTCAACTTTTGCATCTCCGTAGTACACGTTTAGGCTTGAAATGTTCGCGGTTACCCCGAAAAACAGCCCTCCACGTGTTAAGTCCAAGTGGGTTGGGAACGCGACTGTTTCTGGATTTGCAGTTGCTGAAGTTGCTGAAAGTTCCCGAGGAAGCTGATTGTGTGCAGGATTCAGAAACGCTGCCTGTTGTGTTTTGAGACTTGTTTGATGAAATTTGAGTGGCGGATAAAATATTTGAACATTTTTTCTGTGTTTGGAGAGAGATGTTGCTGTAGTTTATAATGCTCTGTACGTTTTTGTGACCACTGATCTGCATGATATAAGTGGGGCAACATCCTGAATCCAGCTGCTTCTGCACCATGTGCTTCCCGGCTGAGTGTTTGGTTAGTTTTCTACCTATTCCTGCACTAGTACACATGCTCTTCATTATTTGGGCTATTTCTTTAACTCCCATCCTCATGCTGAAAAACATACGATCAGTGCCAGTGGCCCTACTGTCATTGGTCAGGGTGTTTGTAGATATTTAAAATGGTGCGTTAAGCTCCGAAAACCTATTTGGCCGTTTTGACGCATATATTCTATAATAAAAATGTTCAGGTTTAAATAAAAAAAAAACACTTTTTTATGCAATTTTATATATTTAATTTCTGTATTAATATAAATTTGTCGGCATCACATAAGATGTAATGTTTTCTAGTCTTATTATATAAATGTTTTGGAATAACACTATTTGCACATTTTATCTCGTGTTCTTTTTGTTCTATTTTATGATAATTTTGTTATTTTCAACGCAGTTACAACGAACCTGTAAGTTGCGACCACACATTTGGATGGGTCCTGCTCATTCGCCCAAATTCTTGGCGGCACAGTTCTAGCCTCGTCAGTGGCGCCAGTCCGAGTCTTTGTCTGCCTCTCGACCATCTCAAGATATTCGTCTGGAATGGAACATAGATTTTATTTCACGAGTGATCATAGAAAATGATATTTTCGCGAGTGGCGCAGCAATATATTTTTTCTATGATCACGAGTAAATTAAAATCGGTATTCCACCGAATCCAACAAATTTTCTTTTTATTTTCTGCTATTTTCACCATTTATTTAAATTGTTAGAGAGTTTTCTTGGAGAAATTCGATAAAATAATTACGTCAATTCGTAAAAAAAGACGTCATTTAACAGTGAAACGGTGAAAAATATCGATATTTTGCTCGTTTTTTTTCACTGTTTGAAACAGTGAGATATCAGTTTTATTTCACTGATATTTTTCAATAAACCACTGGAAAGCATATCATCAACATTGTTTTTGTCAGTTTTACAAACACAATGTTAAGCTTATTATTTTGCATTTATTATACTTAGTGACTTACCGCAAGAGTTTCCCTGATTCTTGGCAATCCTTGGAGCTCACTTTTGGCAAAAGTGTATGGATAGTGATTAAGCGCAAGTTCCTTAGTGATACTTGAGACAAAGATGGACGTCGTTTCATATTCCTCGCCATTTTCTTTGCTTATTGACAAAATGTACATGCATAGGATGTTGTCAAGCTCCTTCATTTCAATTTTTGTTATTTCTGTGGTCAATTGTTCCTGATGTAATTTTGTTTAGCTTTTTCTGATTTTGATCATGCTTTCTGGCTGTGTTTTTGTTTTTGTGCTGGGCATTGTATTCTCGATTTCTTCTAGTTTTATTGGAACAAAGCCTTTCACAATATCTTTGAGCTCAGTTGAGACTGGAATTTGAACCTCTGTCGTTTCAATGATCACATTAGAGGCTGGCATGTCCATGTCCTCCACGAAAAAAGAAGGGTCGATATTGAATTCTGACATAAAGTGTTAACAGTCCATTTCTGTCACATTAAAAATTACCTGTTGAGTTTCAGATTCATTTGAACAATCCCAATCAATGAGGAAATTTGGCAATTCTGACATGTTTTTTAATTTAACACGTTTTAAGTTAATCTATTTTTTTTGGTTTAACATGTTTATTACTTTTTTAATTTTCAATCGGTTGTGTTCGTCTGCAACAAATGATGGTAGTGGCCCGAATTTGTGTTTGTTGTATTTTTCCATTGATTATCGCTTATTTGATTGATATTTCTTTTTTTTTATTATCTTAATAAATTATTTGTGTTTTCTTGAAATAAATGCTTCGTTATTACTGTTTTGAATAAAATATGAATCGCGACGTTTGTTTACATTTTAGCGATGTAAGCGACGTTCCACGGCTAAAAAAGTAGTTCTCAGAGTGGGCGTGACTAAACTAACATAGAACGTTGTAGCGTGAAAAAGCGTTATCGGATGGGGTATCCGATAACTCTTTAAAATATCATATCAGCGTCTCCTATGTAAAAGTGCACTAGGTGCATAATAAAAATAACCAGCCGTAATAAAACGCGGATCACTATTCGGTCGCTATCTGTCAATGTTACACAACTGTGATTGCATACAAGCGGAGTAATTTGGTCGCAATGTTTGCTGTATAAGCGCTTAACTAGTATTTCATAAATTAATTATTTCAGAATTTAATTTATCAATTTAAAATTAATATATATAATACACATAGGTATTATTCATATTACAATAAAAGTTTGCTCGCTCCCAGAGTCGCAATATATTCTATTCATTGCGATGTGACGTCACTTTCTTCCATATTTGGAAATGCATTCACTACGATATAGTCAGAGGAGAATGAAACTACCATGACGTCTGGCTTTGACAAACAAGTCGTATCTTAACAGTATAAGATTTACATCGTATTGACTTCAAACACAATCAACAGTGTGGTTAAAGATCTATGTGCAATTACATACTTTCACAATCGTTGCCATGCAGTTAATCCGTTCACTTCCGAATACAAATACAAGCGTACGTATATGAAATGAACTATTTTGTTTTATTTTTCAAACCCTGTGCAAGAGAATAAAAAATAATTTAATTGATACACATAATGAGTGTATGATCATAGTAACGCCCTACCTTACTATGGTGAATTTACGTTTAGTGAAAGCGCCTATGCAGATATTGGCGGGAAATGAATATGTATTTCCCATTATACAAGCGCATATGCAGACACGGTCGATTAAGGCAACACATGGACACGATGTAGATTTCCGCCCTTTAATGGCGATTTTTATCGGAAACAACAATGAGTTCACAGGTTTAAAAGGTCTTTTAAATTTCAGTGCTATTAATATTCACCTTATTAAGTGATCTGCATCGGAAAAGTCATTTCCAACTGAATTCAGTATGTCAGAGCATATCGAAGGGGAGTTTAAGTACCGATTCGGAGGTGGATGTGCAAACACGACAACACCCAGTTAAGTTCCAGGGACAGAACATATTGATCCAAATGAAATGTTATAATTAGTTGGTATTTCTGTTTTTCTTGTAATATATGCGTTTGGGGGATATTCGAACTTATGCTAATTTAAATGACATGGAAATGCCACAGTGTTATTTTTTTATTGAACATAGTTAATAGTACATTATTAAAAGAAACGACCTTTGCTTTTAATTGATTTGAATTTTACAAAGTTGTTTGTGTGATTTGGAACTAATTCCTCAACATTTGAGAAAAAGGTATTTTAAAATTTAAATTCATGTTTTGCAACAATGTGGTTTACATTTGTGAATGAGACAGAAATATATATCCACATTGGTGTAAATTATATATTCGTAACAACCGTGGCGTTCTAAATTGTGTTTCATCGAGCATATATTGTCAGTCGCGCCCGGCTTGAATACGTCATACGAAATCATTGAAAATGTGGTTCCGCGGAAACAAGTTGATATGGTGTGAAGATTCATCATTAGTTGATCCATCCATATAACTAATTTTCTATATTTTTTTTATTAAAACAGTTTCAAGTTAAATATGTCATTGTATTATAAAATATTACTTTCCTATTTTGAATGTTGATCAGACCATTTAACTTCAAAGATTTTTACAAGTTAAATACATTTCTCATGTTAAACAGCAATGTTATGTCATGAAGATGTTTGTTTTTTATAACTAACGACACTAAGTGTTACTTTAACAGTGTATCTATCAATGCATCACGGAAATGTCGTGAACATTGATTAAAATTAACAATATTTGCATCAATTGAAAATCAACATAGCTTGTGTGTGTATGTTTTTATTATTACTTGAAACTAAACTTTTGATATAATAAAACTGTATACATTTACAGGCCTCTAGAAAGACACCAGAGAAAGTAATTATGTTCTTACACATTTAATAATTTATTACAGTCTTTCAGCGTGATATCCCCGACAATATGGATATTGTTTCCGAACTTTCCGCAGTATTTGGTTTCCGCTCTTTAACTAACACATTTTTTTTTAATCGGATTTTCATGGAAGCCAGGGGCCTCAGAACTTGGAGTCATAGACGTCAGTAGCTTCACCGGGGCATTGAAGTCAGAAGCCTCAATTATGCCTATTTTGACGTAATTGAAGTTTGGAGTTTTATTTACGCATATACTGAAATCATGGATGTTCTTTGAAGCAAAGGCTCGGCGTAAACCGCTGACAAACCACTGATAATACCAAAGCATATACATCTGAATGTACATCGAAATACTTGTTCATTTTCTAATGTTTCTCTGATGATTGGACAAAGATATTACTTTAGAGTAGTCTTCTAGTGGTCTTGTTTTTGTTATTAAAACCAGGACGGGGCCCATTTAGACCAAGGGGTATGATTCGAACTAATTTGATAAATGACCGTCATATTATGCCTCATACAAACTAGAACATATTTTTGTAAGGGAAATGCAAAATAAGGGAAACACTTTACCCCAAGGTTGAGTAAAATTTTGATCGCACGGACATGATTTGAGCAAACATGGCAGATGATCACTTTCTGATGTAACATAACCTATACACAACTTCTTCGTCATATGGTTTCAGATTGTTTTCATAGTTTTCACTTTATACAAACAAGGAAATTAGTGCCCCAGGAATTGACCAGTTTTAACCTTAAGGGTATGACATAAAACAAGAGGGCCAAGATGGCCTCAGACCTCTCACCTGTGAAATGAGCTTGCACAGTGGCATGATTTGAACACTTTTTGTCAAATATCAAATATCAAAGCTGCGTGCTTTGTGGTTAAAGATAAACAACATGACCCCACATGACCCAAATGTTAAACTTTGCCTAAATATTGCCCTAACAAACTTCCTCCTAAAGTATCATCATTATTGAATCAAACATTATGGGCACTTGAGTGTTTAAAAGATTTTTGTAACATTTGGACCTCTTGACCAAGATTTTGACCCCACATGACCCAATGCCAAACTTTGCCTAGATATCATCAAGAAAACCATCATGGTCAAGTGTCATCATTATTGGACCAAATCTATGGCCTATAGTGTGTTTACAAGGTCTTTGTAAGATTAGACCCCATGAACTAGAGTTTGTCCCCACATTACCAAACGTCAAACTTGACCTAGATATTGTCCAGAAAAACTCTGGCGTATGGAGTGTTTACGAGGTTTTTGTAAGATTTGACCTGGTGACCTATATTGGACCCCTCATGACCAAACATCAAACTTTGCTTACACAATACATATTATGACCAAGATTCATAAAATCTGAAACAAAATTGTGACCTCAAGAGTGTTAACAAGGATTTTGTATAATGAAAATTTTGACAATCTAAGGGCAATAATTCTGGCATTTATTATGCGATTTTACTCATTATCAAACTTGACTGAGATCTTGTGGCAATATAGCTTCTCAGCAACATTAATAACGAATGTTTGAGAAATGTGTATGCTAGAATGTTTACAAACCAAATGTGGACGGACGGACGGACAAAGACCGATCCTAAAATCTCACCTGAGCAAAAACCGTTAGAAAATGGCTCAGATCGGTGAAAAAACACACTTTTAGCTCACCTGATTGCTCAGGTGAGTTCAAAAGTGTGCTTTTCACCGATCTGAGCCATTTTCCAACTTGTCCAAGAGATATCTATAAAACCAATGTCTTGACTTAGTTTCACGATGACTAGGCAACAAATATGGCTTCTTTAGTGTTCACAATGTTTCTCTATAGTCATATAAGGAAAACTGCCCCCCCCCCGGCGGCATTGTTTTTTTACTGATCGGGACCAAGTTTCATGATAATTGGGCAAAACATGTGATTTTTAGAGTGTTCACAAGCTTTTTTTACTATATAAATATAATGAAAATGCGCCCCCCCCCTGGCAGCTATGTTTTTCAACGGACCGGAACCATTTTCAAGCTCAACTCTCATATCTGGGAAACAAATGTTCTGACCAAATTTCATGAAAATTGGGCAAAACATGTGACTTCTAGAGTGTTCACATGTTTTCACTATTTACATATAGAGAAAACTGCCCCGCCCACTGGCGGCCTTGTTTTTTCACCGATGTGGACCATTTTCAAACTCGTCCGTGATATCAATAAAACCAATGTTTTTACCAAGTTCCATGATGATTGGACAAAAAATGTGACTTCTTGACTGTTCACAAGCCTTTTTTTATTAAATACATATAAGGAAAACTGCCCCGTCCCCCTGGCAGCCATGTTTTTCTACGGACCGAAACCATTTTCGAACTTAACTCTCGTATCTAGGAAACAAATGTTCTGACCAAATTTCATGAATATTGGAAAAAAAATGTTACTTCTAGAGTGTTCACATGTTTTCACTATATACATTTAGAGAAAACTGCCTCGCCCCTGGTGGTCATGTTTTTTCACCGATCTAGATCATTTTCAAACTCGTCCGAGATATCAATAAAACCAATGTTTTGACCAAGTTTCATGATGTGACTTCTAGAGTGTTCAAAAGGTTTCTCTAAAGCCAAAAAAGAAAAACTGCTCCGCCCACTGGCGGCAATGTTTTTCAACGGACCGGAACCTCTTTTGAACTCTTCCAACATATCATTAAGTCAAACATTTTGACAAAGTTACATGAAGATGGGCACTAAATGTGACTTCTAATGTGTTTACAAGGTTTTCTCTTTTTTTGACCTAGTGACCTAGATTTTGACCCAGCATGACCCAGTTTCAATCTCGATTGAGGTATTGTTGGGACAAATCTTCTTACCAAGTTTCATGAAGATCGGACAAGAAATGTGGCCTCTAGAGTGTTTACGAACCAATGTGGACGGACGACGGACTGACGGACTGACGACGGACAAAGACCGATCCTTAAAGCTCAACTGAGCAATCAGGTGAGCTAAAAACTAAATAGAGGATAACATTCGATGTAACTAACCGAAACCAAAGCTCTTGACCTTGTAGTGCCAGGAATTCCGATGTAAGTATTGCCATGCAATTGTGTGGGTATGTAGCCTGTATGCAAAAATAGCTTGGAACTGCAGATTTATTGAAATTAAATGTATTTTTAACTAACACGTTGTAAACCTGGTTTTATTACGTCGCATTGTTTCTTGTTTGGCTTGTCTTTCTGATATGAATCAGCATAAATGACTAAAATCAAACCAAAAACTACAGAAACATCAAGTAAATGGATTTGTTCAGATCTTTAAATCCACAGATTAATTAAACTTGCTTATGATAGCATCAAAGTCTCTTATAGACTCACCCTCCTTTTGGTCCTGCTTGTGAAATAAAAATTTCCACCATCTCGATATGCGTTTTAAAAACATTAATTTAAGACCTTTATCAATTCATCAGAAGTCTTGGTTCCTTAAACGGGTACTGTGTGGTCTCTTAGAATGCTGTAAAATCTCTTAATACGAAGCTAGCTAAGACGCAATGTACACTTTTTTTTATCTCTTTCTTCGTTACCCTTAAGGTTATGCTCCAAACGTTCCTGATAAGAACCAAACAACTCTCTCAAATCTTCAAACGCACAGATGCGACTTTTTTTCTCTGCCATTTTGACTGATTGTCGAATATTTAATGTCTTGCGGGAACGTTTACAATGTTAATTCAGCACAATATCTCTTCCAAAATATATTTATTGAGCAGAAATATTTTTGTTCTACTTTACCCAGCTGACCCAAAATGGACTCATATGCTTGGCCTGTATATCAGCTACATAAACAAATTCCAGTACAACAACTTTATCCAAATAAAAAGTTATTCACTGGAAACCATGTAATAGTTAAATTTCAGATACCTTGACCTTGACCTGAATGATCTCAAATGCGATCCAAATCTGAGTTTATATGTACGTTACATAAACACACAATTTAGTAGGCAAAAATATGTTGTAATTTTGCAGTTTAATGGTCTTAATTAACAAGAACCATATGTACCTTCGAAACGACTCCAAGTTAACAAATGACAGCAAAGTGCTACAGGTTACGATGCAATAAAATACTTCGAATATTTGTAAAAAGAGTGAAAGTAAATAACTAATCAGCCGGATGTACACGAGAATTTGATGTCTATGAAGTACAGATGTCTGATGTGTATTTACTTTTTGTAAATGCGTACATTGCCATTAAGGCGAGTGGTTGTTTGTTGAATAAGTCAATATTGACCATCACAATTTGATAACGAAATTATTATGGTGCTTGTAAACAACGTTTGACGACATATACACGAACGAGTTTATGCAGGGAAAGTTCGGCATGAGGTTGTGTTATAGGGCTGTAACACATACAAAATTGCGGATTTGAATCTGAATCGAAATTATTGTGGAAAGAATGAATGAATACAGGTTGAAATTATTCGACACACTAAAGAATATTTGATATTTATAGTAGTGATATAAATATAATAATAGTAACATATCTCCGACCAAACAACCGCAATTCTTTCGCTCAAGCATAACACTGTTCAGAACATTGCCGCGCTATGAACTATTAATGTACCTTGTTTCAATGAGTATATTTATCAGTTACCACAAGCGCAGTTCTTCATGCCTTATCCAAAAGAAAATGTGGGGGTTGCTTAGGGATCAAATCAATTGAACGGTTGCTTTTTACATATCATCAGCGACATCACATGGATAAATAGAAAGACAAACTAGTAGCATAATGCGCCTTGAACGCATTCAACGAGATAAAATACACATGAAACTACAGTAAAACAACATTGTGTATATGTTGAAATTTTTAGCATTGGAGACGGTCCCATAATATTAAGAGTGTGTCGAAAGGATATTCATTGAAATTAAGAGAGATACGTGATTCTATGCTGAGTGGGGAGTGGGCAAAGAAAGAGTATCAATTTTCGCTTAAGCCTGGGGGTTTGACATTATATCGAAACATGGCCAGATGTTGCTTTTTTGTGACCTTTTTGCGACGTGCAAAAAGCATATTGTTTGCTTAAAAATTAAAAGCGCAATGAACTTAACAACTACCAAGTTATCTCCCTTTAAATTGTTAGAACTATATCCCTTAAATCATTTGTGAGTAAATAGTATAAACGACCAAACTTGACCTTCGGCTATAAACCTACTTATTGACACAACTGTATAAAGCATATGGAAAACGGAATTTAGTAAAGTAAACGTGATTTATCTTGTCCAAACTGTCTTAAAAAGACGTTCTTTGACATATTTAATCATGCATGTATTATAGAGTAATAAATAATAATAATTAAACTTATATATATTAACATGCTTTCATCATAACGCATTCGTAAACGTCCTTTAAATATTGTTTCGTATCATTTGGCAAGTGCTCATTTAATAAAACTTATGAATTTGATAGGAAACGCTCTGTGTTTATGGTATAAAGAATTAATAGTTTGAATGTGTTTAAAATATCTCTTTAACTATTTAATCTGCAGATGGTTGATAAATTATAGCAGGTAGGTATGGCCAAATATTAATAAAAAAATCCACTAACATCTAAAACAAAAATAGGGTAGGTAAGTTAAACCTTTTTCTCGTCAACTTTGTTTTTGCGTTTGATTATTTCATAGGAGTTTACAACGACATGCAGAAATCTTCCTAGTCCGTATTTTACATTCTTTCTTTAATTTATTATAATACATTTATCAATAATTTAGCGAGTATGGTCACATTTAGCAAACATGATCGCACACATAATAATAACTTTAGCGAATATGATCGAAAACTCTACTTGGAACGACACAACGTTAGCGTTCGACAAGAAAATGAGGCTCAGTCAGGTTATTTGAAATAACAACTTCTTTAAGTCTTATATCGAATGTCGTTTTCGATAATTTTATATGCAAATAATAAATATCAATTGTATTAGTGCTTTCTAACATAAATGACGGAAAATACATCCAACTGAACAAAATTACACACACTATGTTCTAACTTCAGGAAGATAATAAAACTTAGTTAACGTTATTAAAGTGTATTAAATAATAGGTTTTCCAAAATTGACGACATCATATATATTGAAGTCTCGAAGGCACTCGAAACAAAAATAGATTCTTGGAATACTTGGATTGATACCACACTCGATTCATATTTTCTTTTCTTACAAAGGTGCCGAGCATCATTCATATTTGCAATATTGAAAGCGGCCTTAACCTTCTATGGAAAATAGCATTCATACGGCCCCTGAAGACTTTCTACGGAAATATACTGTTGTCATATCGTATTCGGCCACTATTTATTGGGACAACTAACTACTGGCNTAACTTGTTACTCAAACGTTATGGTTGTTATGTAAAACGCCATAGTGTAGGACACAAGGAACACTTTAATCGAATTGAGCTTATCACTAAGGAGTTGAATAATCATAATAACCAATTTAAGACATTTGGAAGAGAGAATGAACTAGCACATGACTTCATGATAGGATCAGGTTTTACTAACATCTGTAGCCTTCATTTGTTCAACGTTGTTGAAAATCATTGAAAATTTATGACAGCCTGAATAAGCACGAGTTCATTCAAAGGTTATTAGTATACACTTTGCGTTCCTTTGACTATTTATTTACATCAAAGCGGAAGTAGATGGTCTTATTGTCCCTATCGGAGTATTGCAGGATTGAGATGAACAAATCTTCATCCCCGCCCACCCACGTTGTTGTGCAACGGCGGGATCGTTATACTGTTGCTGTAACGTGAGACTGCACGATTTGTATATGTGTTTAATTGTAATATATATTGATCAAAATATATTACAATTACACAAAATTGAGAAGAAAAATTATACATTTAAGACGCATTTCATAAAATGCAGCAAAGACAAATTAGGGCCCCGAGCCGATTGTGACAAAGATATTTCTTACATATTTTCCTACAATAACCGAAGCATTCGTCTTTTTATGAGAATCGGAGTTAGTGTTCGTGTGTCGTATAATAGATATCGTTGCAGGAAATTAAAATGATCCGTAAAACAAAATTGTGTCTTTGTGTCGTATGAACGAATCTGCACTAAAACTTAATTTAGATTCGCATCGTACATGCATGATTAACATGCGGGCGAATTCGACTGTACAGACATTTTCATTTTCAGAATTAAATAACTGGATTATTTAGAATTTTTCGACACAAGTTCTTCTTAACTTGTATTTTAATATATATTGAAATATATGTATAATAAGTTTTGTTTTACACATTTTATATAAATTCATAAATATTTGACCAAATCGTGCAGTCTCACTTTAACAATTTCAAAGTCTGCATCCCCTGAAGACAGAGTTGTGCTGATCAGAGCAATCATATCTGCCCTGTTTCTGTCACGAGACAAACAAATTCCCTTTTTACATGAGCATTTTGTTTCTTTTCTGAAACTCACATTATGATTCACGTTTGTTTAATCGTGTCCGGTGCGTTTTGTCTTTGTTATAATGACGTATTCGTAGCCATCGAACCCCACTGTCGTTTGTCCGTAATGCCTTTCTCAGAATCCCCATAAGACTCGGCTATTGCGTTATATGAGTCACCCTTCTCCATGGTCAACGATGCAGCAAAGTGCCACCATCATGCATCTGTTTCATGAAAACAGTTCATCACAGCCTCACATGATGTGTCTGCAGCATATTCTCAAATTGCCTGAGCGATCTGAGGCTTATCTGCTGTATAAAGTATGTTCTTGACTTCAAAAAAGGCAGCTGGATGGGAGCTCAGTTCATAAGACACTACGAAGGATAGGGAAGGATCTCCAGATTTTGACACCACCAGAATACGCGTGAACAGAAGAGCAGGATAAAAAGCACGGCCAGAAGCGATCTTAACAGCCAAGATATTTCCAAGAGTTTTGGCTCTGTATTTTATCGTGAATTAATAAGCAAAGACCGACTTTCCTATGATATCTCTTATGATCGTTTCCCCAGCCTCCTCACTTGCATGAACATTCACATCGGACCCAGCCAATATCCCACTGACCATGTTTCTTAGAGTTGGGTCAGCTGTGTATAGTGAGCAGGTTGTAATCTGTGTCTGAATTTTCTCTAGATCAGAAGAATCCCCTTTTATGCACGCCTCAGTTGAGTCTTTGTGTTGTTGCTTTGTAATATTGGTCAGGTCTGTGAAATACTGCATCGCACCGTTGAGGTCGAATGTTGCAGATAGGGTCCAAGGGGTTTGCATGTCCTCGGTCATTCCACTGCCGCGAGATAGACCGCATGTGCTCTATAAAAACGTCATCAATGTTTGCTCAATGACAAGATCACGTGCTAGCCCAGCCCAGCACTGATAGCTCCTACGAACAACGTGAAAACCAATACCGAACTTTCGATAAACGACCGGGTGCGTTTTTTCTAGGTTGCTTATTTGCAGCAGATACATGTAGTAATAAGCAGATTGCAGGTAATGTACCCAGCTGCAGCAAAGATGAATAGCCGGGCACTGCATGTTAATGCATCAGCAAACACCCAGCACGATATGCTTTAATCAACACCCCTAAATTGTTAATCATACGCTGATAATTCAGCTATACTATGCTTGTCTTCGAGGTCCGGGCAAGTTCATGTTTCTTCTTCTATGTAACCCTCTCGAGTTTGATCAAAATCGCATAATATGTATCATCTGCTAGCGACGTTTTGCCCCTAAGAAGGGAAGAGTGCAAATCTTTGGCATGATCCAGCAGTATCTTAATGTCTGGATATTCCTGGGTCATTTCGGCTGTAAGC
>VMBQ01013280.1:0-11135 GCA_007657795.1 Dreissena rostriformis
CAAGCATTATGCCCAGTTTTCTCAGAACACGACACTTTTTATCAGCAAAGTTCTGCCACTGAAAGTTACGTCAATCAGTGCCATTGATTTGCCTGCAAATAATGCATGATAAGAAGTCAGTAGGAAGATTTTTGCCCTCAGGTACTGTGATAGTTCTAATTAATTCTCTTAACACTCATCTATCTATTTGAAAGCCATGATTGAAGTGGAAGTTGGAAAGGCATTGATCTGGAAACTGTTTGCTAATGAATGTCTTGGGATACATGGTCTTGCAGTTTGCAATCTGATTTGGAAAGAATCACTGTGGTAGGAACTAATCAAGTTTTATTACGAGCAATATAAACAAATAACTGTATTTTGATTTTGATCATGAGTTAATTGTTTTCACAATTGATAAATTGGAATTTCCTTGGCACAAATGTTAAGCTATATATGTATGTTTTATGTATGCAAATGCACATGTCTGCCATAAAGGTCATGATTTTACGTCAAGTTTGAAGGTCAAAATAATGCTTTTTTTTTTGTTAAACCTCGACATCTTTGTCAAAGGGGAAGGATGGGGTATCCATCAACTCTGCTCAGGGAAAATGGGGTTTAATTCATTTTCATAAAAAGTAGTCCCAGATTAGCCTGTGAATTCCACACAGTCTAATCAGGGATGACACTGCGCTTTAAGGATATTTTTTGTTTAAAGTAATGTTGCTTGTTAGTGAAAAGCCAGTTAAGGTGGAAATTGTTGTCCCTGATACACCTGTGCTGACTGCACAGGCTAATCTGGGATGACACTATGGACATGCATTAAGCCCTGTTTTCCCAAGTAAGGCTCATATCTTTCTATGTGTTCACATTAATCTGAGTACCAGTTGGTCATTCCTGAATAACACTGAAATTAGATGTATTTAAAACAAAATTGTGTTACCGATAGAAAAAAATGTCCTGTAAGGTTTCAGAAAGTGTTGAGTAATTTTTAAAACAACACAATGATCTAAAGACTAAACCAGGTTCTGTATAAATGACAGGTAAAAAGCCCAAAGGTCTGTACAGCAATGCGTCGGAGAAGGCCCGGGGCCTGATTTCCACAGAGCACCAGTGCTCCATGTTCTGTGGGGGGAAGAAGTGCAAGTACTGCAGCGGGGAGGGTTGGGCACCGGATGAATACGCAATCAAGGGACTCTACTCTCATTGGTAAGATATTTAAAACATATTTTTTTGTGATAATGGTATTTAAAAATATAGTTATTATTACCGTTGAATTTTAGCCTTGCTAGGGAAAACACTGGATGTGCAAAAAGTGTCCTCCCAGATTAGCCTTGCAGTCCACACAGGCTAATCAGGGAAAAATCTTTCCGCCTAAACTGGATTTTTTAGAAGCGACTTACTATTATCCAAAAATACCACAACAGCGGAAATTCTTGTCCCTGATTAGCCTATGCGGACTGCATAGGCTTATCTGGAATGAGACATTGCGCACTTGCATTAAGCCCGGTTGTCCCAAAGCAAGGCTCATTTCTAGTGTCACTCATTCTGGATTCTATTTCAGGGTGACAGACAAGATACTGGCCATGGCACGTCCATCCAACATTGGCATTGAGAAACACAGGCTGGTAGATCAGTTTAAAGAGTAGGTGAAATAGGCGTCTTGCTACACAGCACAAACTTAATACTCAAAGATCGATGGTCCATTAAATTACTGGAGCCACATCATGTGAAAATGGATCTTATGCCATATGCGGCCATCGTAGCTCTAGAACAGCCTGGGCAGTGGTGCAGTCTGGACAAGGGACTACACTGTCCGCCATAATGCCACTAATATCACCAAAGGTTTCCTGGTCTAATAAGCAGACAGCGTAGCTCCTGACCAGTCTGTGCAAATGGGCAGGCTTGTGTGGAGCTACACTGGCCCCATATGGCATAAGACCCATTGTCGCACAATGTGGTCCCCTTTATTTACGTATCAGTTATTATAAAGACTGCTTTTTGTATGTTTTAAATGTATTGATGTCCTTTTGTTATTATGCTTCCATATTTGATATGTTTTAGGTTCATGTACTTCAAAGAAATATCACTCATAATACCGAGTACTGGTTTTTCTCAGGAACAAGAGTCAATAATGTTCCTATAAGCCTCATTGCAAAAGAGCTTAAGGGATGTTGCTGCAGTTTTGCTGAATTTTTTCCATCTAATACATTTTGCTCAAAATTTATATTTGAGTAATACGTACTAATATTATATGAAAAATAAAATAAAAAATCTCTTACTGCGTAAAAATCATGAATAACCATTGGCAACATGTAGATATGATATAAGCTTATATACGTCACATACCATTTAATTAAACCATACACTACCAATAAAATGGAGTACACAAGTACAATTTGAAGAAATTTAATTTTTAAAATGTTGATGTCACCCAAAAAAAGCGTAATTTTTTTACTATTTTAACCACATAAATGGAATATAAAAAAGTTCTGTCTAATAAAATTCTGCGACACTGCTCAAATATGTTCATCTATGTGTTGTCATCATAAAACAAAAATAAAAAAGGGGGTCACCGCACTTTTAACAGAGATTTGTTTCTTTAACAATCCCAACCGTCTATGTCAAATTTCATAAAATACAGCATTTAGGCAAAACCCAAGTACCAGTACATAGATTGTTAGAGATATGCATAAACATTAGAAATTGTTTACAATCTTAACTGGGATCACAACAGCTCACAAAAAAAAAAACAACAATAATACAACATTTAATCACAAACATAAGACGATACAGTATCAAACTCGACCTTAATGATCAATAACAGGGACTTGTTGACAGATTTCGGCATGTTTTGAAGTTTCTGATTAAATGCTTTAAATTGATTAATGTAAACAAAAGGACTAAAGAGCTTCAGTAAAAATTAAGAATGAAATAAAAGAAAGAAAAAAATAAGTAAAAAAAGTTAACCGCACCTGGGATCAAACCACTGACCTTTGTACCTATTATGAACCAACTCGGTCATTTGTGATGATTCTGATAACAAAAATATTGGGTTGTGATAATAGCATCAGGTGTTGCTATAAATATATCCCCAGTTAAATAAACTGACGCAACACCCCTTAAAAGAATAGGTGTACACTTCACTTATAGAGTGTGAACTCAAAAGCAGTAAAATGAAATAAATATGCTACACTTTCTCATAATAATTGGAGTATTTAGAAATAAGTTTTCATGGAATGTTTTGTTCATTTTAGCCTCTTTGTGGGAAAACTGGACTTAATGAATGCATGTGCGTGAAAAGTGTCTTCCCATATTAGCCTGTGCAATGCGCACAGGTTAACCAGGGACTACACTCTCCGCCTAGACTGGATTTTCGTTTAAAAGAGACGTCTTATAAACAAAAAATTCCATAAAAGCGGAAAGTGTTGCCCCTGATTAGCCTGTGCAGCTTGCACAGGCTAATCTGAGACGACTCTTTACGCATCTGCATTAAGCCCAGTTTTCCCAGAGCGAGGCTCATTTCATCCCATTCCATGTTTACTCTGTGTATGTCAGGCAGGGTATCAAGTCCATCATCAACCTGCAGATCGCTGGGGAGCACGGAGACTGTGGGCCCAACAAGCTGGACCCCAGTGGCTTCCTGTACAACCCTCAGGCCTTCATGGAGCACGGAGGTAAGTCTTCCTGTACAACCCACAGGCCTTCATGGAGCACGGAGGTAAGTCTTCCTGTACAACCCACAGGCCTTCATGGAGCACGGAGGTATGTCTTCCTGTACAACCCTCAGGCCTTCATGGAGCACAAAGTTAACTCTAGTGATCATACTTACTTGTACTATAGTTGCTTCCCTTGGCTTCGTGTACAACCTACAGGCCTTTATGGAGCAGGGAGGTAACTCTAGTGATCATACTCACTTCTACTATAGTTGTCTCCCTTCATGGAGCAGGGAGGTTACTCTAAGAATCATGCTCACTTCTACTATAGTTGTCTCCCTTCATGGAGCA
Source organism: Dreissena rostriformis (assembly GCA_007657795.1). Classification (NCBI taxonomy): domain Eukaryota; kingdom Metazoa; phylum Mollusca; class Bivalvia; order Myida; family Dreissenidae; genus Dreissena; species Dreissena rostriformis. The sequence goes on from VMBQ01013280.1 coordinate 3,984, forward strand.
GGGAGGTAACTCTAGTTATCATGCTCACTTCTACTATAGTTGTCTCCCTTCATGGAGCAGGGAGGTAACTCTAATGATCATGCTCACTTCTACTATAGTTGTCTCCCTTCATGGAGCAAGGAGGTAATTCTAGTGATCATACTCACTTCTACTATAGTTGTCTCCCTTCATGGAGCAGGGAGGTAAATCTAGTGATCATACTCACTTCTACTAAAGTTGTCTCCCTTCATGGAGCAGGAAGGTAACTCTAGTGATCATACTCACTTCTACTATAGTTGTCTCCTTTCATGGAGCAAGGAGGTACCTCTGGTGATCATACTCACTTCTACTATAGTTGTCTCCCTTCATGGAGCAGGGAGGTTACCATAATGATCACACCAACTTCTACAATAGTTGTCTCCCTTCATGGAGCAGGGAGGAAACTCTAGTGATCATACTCACTTTTTCTATAGTTGTCTCACTTCATGGAGCATGTAGGTAACCATAGTGATCACACCAACTTCTACTATAGTTGTCTCCCTTCATGGAGCAGGGAGGTAACTCTAGTGATCATACTCACTTTTTCTATAGTTGTCTCACTTCATGGAGCATGGAGGTAACCATAGTGATCACACCAACTTCTACTCTAGTTGTCTCCCTTCATGGAGCAGGGAGGTAACTAGTGATCATACTCACTTCTACTATAAATGTCTCCCTTCATGGAGCAGGAAGGTAACTCTAGTGATCATACTGACGTCTACTATAGAACCTCTAAGTATGGTTGTCTCCCTTACATTAGTGCATAACTGATACATGTATAACCCTTTACCAGTCCGATACACACTTTGACGTCTTTGTAGTCCCTTAGAAAATCAAATAACTATAAGACCTTTCTTACCAGATTCAAGTTTTTAAGGCTTGATTTCCAACTCTAAGAAACTGATGAGCAGCAAACAGCATAAAACCTGAACATTTTTACTTTGCTTCTGAGCGGGAAAGGGTTAAATAAGTGCATCTGATAAATGTATAAATCTATTCTTTGATCATACTGTGGTGCTTGATTGGTTTCATGTATTCAATCAGAAAATCTTGATAAAATTGTGAATGAAATTTATGTTTGCTGGTATTTTTATATCTCATTTCTTAACATTAAATAGATGACTGTAATGATTGTTTGTTGTGCGTTGGAAACAATTTACTTTGGCAATTGTTTTGACTGTTTAAGCATGTCAAACTGAATAAATGTTACTATTTCAGTGTTTTTCTACAACTTTGGGTGGTAAGTAAAACTTGTTCTTTTACTTCTATTTTCTTTTGTGCATGTTTTATTAATCAATGTTAGCATTCACGTTTAAATAAATTGACTGTTACTTACTCACTTGTTATACCCCGCCAAAGGCGGAGGGATATTGTTTTGGCGTTGTCCGTCCTTCCGTCCGTCGGGCCAGCACTTTTGTGTCCGGAGCCATATCTTGGAAGTGCTTTGGCGGATTTCATTGAAACTTGGTATGAGTATATATATAGATAAGAGGATGATGCACGCCAAATGGCATTGTACATCATCTGTTAATAACGGAGTTATGGCCCTTTGTATATATTCTGTGTCAATGCAGCATGTGGGGGTATACGTCACGTCTGTGACAAAGCTCTAGTTTGGCGGGGGATATCAATTCAACAAATTTGCTTGTTTTCCCTTCATGCAAAGTCAGTTTTTATGTAAGCAATCAGATTATTTATTTAACTTCTATTGGTCGAATAAGTTATTAACACAAATGCGTATTAGAGGTATTGTCTACACCCTAGTCTCTAATTCTGTAAATGATTATCAGAATAATGATTATGAGACTTGCAAAGTAGAATTTTACATTGATCCGCACAGGCTAATCAGTGACAACACTTTCCACTTAAACTGGATTTTTGCTAACAAGAGATTTCCTTTAAAAGAAAAAATATCACAAAAGGGAAAAGTGCCATCCCTAATTAGCCTGTACACACTGCACAGGCTAATCTGGGATGGCACTTAAAGCACATTCATTAAGCTCTGTTTTCCCATAGCAAGGCCCATTGCCATTATTAGTCTCAGTGAAAGTTCCAAATCCATGACTGGTCACAAGGAGTTTGTCATCACTTTATAATTACTTGCCACTTAAAAACATAGACCTCATAAGTAGGTACTTGACCACAAGTTTTCACCAGATAAAATGGACAATGATCTCTTTGTGTTGACTGGACCTTTTACAGTTTTACTGGCTTTTGTCATCTTTATTGGACCTACAATAATTGAAGTCCCAAATTAAAAACCCTCTTTAATGGTACATCCTTGTTGTGATTTCATTTCACCCAGTAACAAATTGAGCCTTGCTTTAGGAAAAGGGGTCCTAATGCATGTGCGTTAAGTGTCGTCTCAAATTAGCTTGTGCAGTCCGAAAAAGCTAATCCCGGACGACACTTTGTGCTTTTATGGAATTTTTTCTTTAAAGGAAGTATCTTCTTAACAAAAATCCAGTATAGACGGAAATTGTCGTCCCTTTGCTAATCTGGGACTACACTTTATGAACATGCATTAAGCCATCTTTTCCCAGAGTGCGGTTCAATTCTTCTTTTCATCTGAATATTTTACTGAACAGGGACTGTTTCCGATTTTCTTGGTAAAACTAAGTTAAAGTTCCGGTTTAATTATTTCAGTTGATTGCATTAGTGTTTTTCCTTTACACATTTTTTAAGCATTTAAGTTACAAAAATAATAGAAACCCCTTTTACTTATAATACAATTGTTTGTTTTTTTATTTAGTTTGATTGTTTATCTTTTTTGTAAGCTGCTAATTTGACTAAAATTAATAATCACAAATACTGTTGCTTTCATAATTTTGTTTCAAACACATAATTGCAAATGATTCAGATTGTATGCAGACTATTTTGTGGTCAACTTCAATTTTCTTTTTCATTCTTATAATGTTTCCACTCAATCTCTAATTAATTCTTGGAATGTTTCCATCAATCTTCTTATTCATTCTTGGAATGTTTCCATTCAATCGTCCTAATTATTCTTGGAATGTTTCCACTTAATCTCTTATTCATTCTTGGAATGTTTTCCATTCAATCTTCATATTCATTATTGAAATGTTTCCATTCAATCGTCCTAATTATTCTTGGAATGTTTCCACTCAACCTTTTTATTCATTCTTTGAATGTTTCCATCAATCTTCTTATACATTCTTGGAATTTTTTCACTAAACCTTCTCATTCATTCTTGGCAAGTTTCCATTTAATCTTCATATTCATTATTGGACTGTTTCTATTGGCAGGCTAGACTATTCATTCTTGGAATGTTTCCATTGGTAGGCCAGACTATTAATTCTTAGAGTGTTTCCATTGGCAGGCCAGACTGTTCATTTTTGGAATGTTTCCATTGGAAGTCCAGACTATTCATTCTTGGACTGTTTCCATTGGCAGGCCAGACTATTCATTCTTGGACTGTTTCCATTGGCAGGCCAGAGTATTCATTCTTGGACTGTTTCCATTGGCAGACCATACTATTTACTTTGACTGTTTCCATGGGCAGGACAGACTTTTCATTCTTTGACTGTTTCTATTGGCAGGCCAGACTATTCATTCTTGGAGTGTTTCGATTGACAGGCCAGACTATTCATTCTTGGACTGTTTCTATTGGCAGGCCAGACTATTAATTCTTGGACTGTTTCTATTGGCAGGCCAGACTGTTCATTCTTGGACTGTTTCCATTGGCAGGCCAGACGATTCATTCTTGGACTGTTTCAATTGACAGGCCAGACTATTCATTCTAAGACTGTTTCTATTGGCCAGCCAGACTATTCATACTTTCACTGTTTCCATTGGCAGGCCAGACTATTCATTCTTGTACTGTTTCCATTGGCAGGCCAGACTATTCATTCTTGTACTGTTTCCATTGGCAGGCCAGACTATGGTGTAGCGTCCCTCAGTACCATTCTGGACATGGTGAAGGTGATGCAGTTTGCCCTGACAGAGGGGAAGGTGGCAATCCATTGCCACGCTGGCAGAGGTACACTCTGTTCCCGGGGAGCACACCTGTAACATCTGTACTATTGAATATAACAATTCTGAAATTTGTGATTTTGTTTTTCTGTGCAGGAAATTATACAAGAACAAAATGTATAAATTAGTTTTTATCATAAAATAAAAATAAAATCAGTTTTCTTTTTAATGTTATAAAGCTAATATAATCTTTTGAAAGAGAGAAAAAGTACATATTGTCATTTGTGCAAATGCTCATTAAATTATTGTAATACTTCTTGGCTCCCTTTTTATATCCCACAGAAACTGCTTTGATCTCAATATAATTTTGAGTTATTTTCAGCTTTTTTTCAACATATTGAGCAGTTTTTATGCCCCCACTTTAAGAGATGGGCAAATAGATTTGCCCAACTCTGTCCATCCCTCCTTGTTTGCAACTTTCCGTCCCTCTTTCTGTCCCATTTTTGCGTCACGCATAGTCCCAAACGTATTGATGCTAGAGTGGCGCAGCCAAGAGTGAAAATATTATTTTTCTATGATCACGAGTGANGCATTCCGTACTTTAAATTTCATTCAACTGATTACGAAATGTATGACGTATCTCGTGTGACGTCATTTATGTGACCAAACACACCGCTTTTACCTAGACTCTCTGGACTGTAGTTCTGGCTACCATAACTTTAAATGATTGACATTTTTCACATTAAACTGATATATTCTCTTACAAAATACTACCTTAAACATTGAAATTTATCTTGTCTTCTCTAATATATCGAGAACAACAACGATGCGACAGACATATTTTAAATGAGAATCTCCCGAGATTTCACGGTCATGCAACGTTTTTTTCTAATTTTAGTATCATGCCATGTGCTCAAGTGCTTTCAATTTCAATTGACAGGTCTGTCAAGATTATATAAACTGTTCGCTGAAGTTTCTTTAGCTATCTGGACTGTAGTGACAACAATTCAGATGTTGAGGTTTATTTAACAGTTAAAAAAAACATAAAAAAAAACATCGAACGCATCCAAAACGTATTTCGGGTTGTGTGTTGTGTGTAATGTATAATTTAAAACTTGGAGCATTGGATTAAAGTTGCCATTGAGGTAAGCGTGTCGTTTACTAAATGTTGATGTTTTATTGTTAAACATTNTTATTTGCCTTTCAAAAAATGTAAATAACCTTTCAATTGTTGCAACTTTAATAGTTGACCTGAGTCCAGGAACAATAATGTCTTCAAATTTTGTTCCATTTTTTATTTTTCCTCATGTATGCTTGATGTTTTTTTAATGTCCCATTTTGTAGAGACTTATGTGCTTTATTTTTCTAAGCGTTCACCCTAACCGAAAAAACGTTCATTTTAAAAGCTGTGTTGTTTACATTTGGACAATGTGGTGTAACCTCTGCAGTTAACCGGTATGTTTGATTATGTTCTTTATACATTCTTTTTGTTGTAAACATCGACAACACATTGATTCATCCATGTGAAGAAAGTGCCGGTTTAACTTTTTGGAAATTGAATTTTCATATTTTTAGCAGCAGACATTTCTAAGTCTTCTAACAATTTTTGTCAAACGTTTTCTGTATGAAAATGTTTCTGTATACTTGTATATAAACAGAGTTATGCTTTATGTTGGTGCTGTTTCAAAAAGCAATATATGCATATATAAACGGATTGAAGCATGCTACTTCAAAGATTATATAGCGGATTTTATCTACTGCTCAATGCATGTCTTGACTAAATAACCATCGTAATCAAGACATGGAGCCAAACATTTATGCATTTTGCAAAAGCATTTTTATCAGTCAATAAAAGTATTTTCCGATAGGATTTCCTCGCTGCTGCTAAAAAGATGCATTTTCATTTCCCTTAAAGCGATCAAAGTCCGAAGATGAAGGGGACAACAATAGACCAAAGCCCTTGCCCCGGAAATCCCACAATCCAGGCACTGAGTTGCATTACGCCGAGCTTGACCTTAATCAGGGGCCGCACAAGGCACCGAGGCGTAAAGGTCGAGGTGACAACGTGGAATATGCTGAGGTCGAATTCAAGGAGATTAGCATTTAGTTCGGCTAACTGTTTTGGACAAATATCCAGGGAATTTAATGGAGATTTTTTTTTAAGTGTTAATGAAGTACTTTCCTTTTTGATTGTGCTTATGTCATTTAAAAGAGACTCCGTGGAAGTAGGCTGCTTGAAACTGGGTCAATTTAGCCTCTACGAAGGATATGCGCTAGAGAAGTTTCGGCATCAGAGCTTCAAGCCGGATGAGGTGTTTTCCAAACTTATAATGGACTTGTATAATGAGCGTTTATACTTACAAATTGAGGCTTGTATTTGTATTCAATAACATTCTTCATTTGTAGCAGTTACAATGTTAGTGTTTAAATAGTATTGTATTATACATGTATATATTATAAGAAATTGTAAACAGCAAGCGTGTTTGTGTTACGTGTGCTGATTTATTTGTTTGGGAAGTTGACTTTGATGTTTTATTAGTGTTGCTAAAAACTTGATCATCAATTATAGGTTAATACCCAATGAATATCTTATCTTTAGGATAATACATTCCATTGCTATTTTCATAATTCCATGCTATTTTATTTAAATATGAAAATATGCCTGTTAACTATATACCAAATCCTATTGCATTAAATATGTATTACCAAAATTACAATTTACAACAGGAGTTTTAGAATTAAAGAGCGGTTGATAAAAATAATGTTTTTACGGATGTGTTCTTTTTCAGACAGAAAGATAGGGAGAGAGTTTGTATGAAATGGAAGTATATTCGCCTTACAACAGCTTTTAACGGACTTAATATTTCACCAAATGCGAGCCTAATAAATGTGTTTCTCTAGTTATAATATATCAAAGTGAAGTCTACATATTGTGTCAATTTCTTACAGACTTTCGACTTCTGTGTGTTAACTTAAAAAGTGACCTGGCTTGAGAAACTGTCTGCCTGTGGATAATTTCTGCTTCCAATTTCTTTAGAAAAGTTGTAATACTTGTGTAAAAAAAAAGATTTGAATTTGAAGAGGGTTTTTCTTAAATGTTTAAAAAATATATTGTGATCATACAATAATATGTAGTTATTTGTGATCGTTTTCAGTAATTGAAGGAAAGGTTAGTGCAAAACCTATATAAAATGTGTACAA
>VMBQ01013281.1:0-16905 GCA_007657795.1 Dreissena rostriformis
ATTAAATGGAAAGCTGTAAATGTATCAAGTCAGAAAAGAAAACGGGTGGTTGCATAATGGTATGCGTGAAATAATGTAATGCTATGTATTGATTTTCATAATTATGTCATTTTGTCACCATTCACATTCGTCACGATTTGGAATTCCCGTTTCTAAAAATATAATATTTTGGTAGCATGAACCAACAAGGGAGGCGACTTGTGATGTAACAAATCGTTAACATTTACTTCAGCAACAACTTCCTTGTATCTCGCAACTATGTTTTCAACGCCATCGGCGCTCTCGTTTGTTCATAGACATAAATTGTAAACATTTTATTATGATGAAACACATCCCTCATTTCCTGCTTAATATAGGACTGGATCACATAATTAATTCATATTTCATAAGCGAGAAAAAACTATTTGCCGAAATAAGTCCACCATCTTACCAGTCCCACAGAACTGTCCTTCGTAGCCTTCGATACAATCACACGTGTAGCCATTAACCTTGTCTTTGCAGACCCCTCCGTTCTGGCACGCGGTAACCCCAATGCATTCGTTGATGTCTACAAGAAAAGGTCCCGAAGAAATTTATATACATGTTATAAACTAAAAACACGTTAATAAATCAACTGTTGATATCCATACCGCGTCGCTGTGTCGTAAGTAAATTATATATTATACCGGATTTATATAGCGCCCTTTTCATAAAAGAGTGCACGTTCAAAGGCGCTTAAATTGGGTGGCTACGAAACATAACTCGTACTTTTCGTAAATAGGGATGACACCAAAGTGCGGTGGAACAAATATATGTTGCACCGCATTTCAGTGTAAATCGAACTTAGCTCTGAGATGTATAACACCCTAGTACGTTACTCTTTAAACTAAAACGATTATGGCGTATACGTGGATTACAGAAGTATGTAACATTAATTATCTACCACTATTGTTTCTTTCTTATCCTCCTCCTCATCATCAGAAACAGCGTTATCTGGATTACCACTAAGAGCGGCATCATTTTATCGCCATTATAACCATTACCACCAGTGCAGACATGTAATCAACAATATCATCATCATTGTCCACCATATTTGAATTTTAAGAAATTCACAATTTCTATGCACTACCGTAACGCTCGTTGGTGAAGACAAAAAGCGAAGTTTATTCGAAACAAAAATGCGGTACTATAAAGCCATCCGCATTTCTTTAGCCACATTTGCGCATTTTCTGCAAAAAAGGGGCATTACACGAGTCTGACTATGGTGTTTAAATTGTTTTTAAGATAATCAATGGCACACGAAAATTGGAGTTTCAATTACCCATGAGTTTATTGGTAAACCATTTAATTTATCATTGTTCATACATGATCTTTTAAAGAAAAAATGCTCTACCGGCCGCGAGATAAGTTTGTTTTTACAAGCAAATGTGAACTGTGAACTGTAACTTGAAACTTGAAACTTGAGCATTTGATTGAACGCCTATTTCTACGTTTAAACATATTCAATGGCGTTGTACAATAGAAATAAAATCAAAAATTAAACACAAATAAAAAACATACAATAATATGGAGTGACACAGAAACCGATCAACAACAAGCGAGCGAGGCAATCCTCTTCACAAGTTAAAAAAAACGAACAACAGTGCCGAGTATCAAACAAGTCTATACAAAACATTTATCAAAGGTACATCACGTATAACCTTTAAAATAATGCAAAAAAGTCGTCGAAAAAGTATGTCTTAAGTTGTTTTTTGAAAGTGTCTATTGAAGTACATTGTCTTAAACTCAAAGGTAGGTTGTTCCATAGTTTTGGACCCACAGTTCCAAAGCTTCTATCACTGAATGTTCTTTTCTTGTTGAACGGTACATTAAAACAGCCTATTGATGATGCTGATGATCTAAGATTACGTTTAGAAATCGGAGTGGATAGAAGTTCGGTCAAGTAGGCAGGAGCATTACCAATTGAACAGTTAAACATGTATGTAAGAATTTTGAATTCGATTCTAGTCTTGATTGGCAGCCAGTGCAGGTCGTGAAGTGATTGTTTTGAACTGTCGCTCTTTCTACGGCTTAAAACCAATTTTGCGCACATATTTTGAACACGCTGTAATTTTGCCAATTCACACTGGGAGATGCCGTACAAAATAACGTTACAGTAGTCCAAATGTGAAATGACTAAAGAAAGAACTAGTGTTTCTGTAGCGTCTTGCGTTAAGTATNAGCAAAGGTCCCGAAGAAATTTATATACATGTTATAAACTAAAAACACGTTAATAAATCAACTGTTGATATCCATACCGCGTCGCTGTGTCGTAAGTAAATTGGGTGGCTACGAAACGTAACTTGTACTTTTCGTAAATAGGGATGACACCAAAGTGCGGTGGAACAAATATATGTTGCACCGCATTTCAGTGTAAATCGAACTTAGCTCTGAGATGTATAACACCCTAGTACGTTACTCTTTAAACTAAAACGATTATGGCGTATACGTGGATTACAGAAGTATGTAACATTAATTATCTACCATTATTGTTTCTTTCTTATCCTCCTCCTCGTCATCAGAAACAGCGTTATTTCGATTACCACTAAGAGCGGCATCATTTTATCGCCATTATAACCATTACCACCAGTGCAGACGTGTAATCAACAATATCATCATCATTATCCACCATATTTGAATTTTAAGAAATTCACAATTTCTATGCACAACCGTAACGCTCGTTGGTGAAGACAAAAAGCGAAGTTTATTCGAAACAAAAATGCGGTACTATAAAGCCATCCGCATTTCTTAAGCCACATTTGCGCATTTTCTGCAAAAAGGGGCATTACACGAGTCTGACTATGGTGTTTAAATTTGTCTTTAAGATAATCAATGGCACACGAAAATTGGAGTTTCAATCACCAATGAGTTTATCGGTAAACCATTTAATTTATCATTGTTCATACATGATCTTTTATAGAAAAAATGCTCTACCGGCCGCGAGATAAGTTGGTATTTACAAGCAAATGTGAACTTTATGTACCTTACATAATTTCTATCATGGATGTGACATGGATTTATCGGATGAGTCACTCTGAACTATTTTAACAGTGTTATTCTTTTTTTTGTATCAAACATGACAATTATGAACAAATTCATTACTTCAAGTATTGGTATGAATGACTCATACATAGTTTTAAGTGTTTCACAATTTCTATGTACCTCAATGCTTATAACAATGCATGATGTACGGATATTTTTTTCCGTATTGGATGTTAAGGCATCTTTGATATTTTCTTTGTAACAAACCAGTGTTTTTCATAATAATAGAAAGGGCATAATTGATTGTCAAATTACTTACCTTCTTGACAAAAATCCCCCGTATATCCATCTCGGCATGCGCATCTGAATGAAGCTAAACCGTCAATACACGCGCCGCCATTTTCACATTTATTGTTATTTTCGCATTCGTCAATTCCTGCAATTTACAGAAAAACTTAGTCAAAGATTAACATCGAACAAATACACACTTTAAAACATAGTCAAAGATTAACACCAAACGGATAAACACTTTTAAAACACAGTCAAAGATTAAAATCAAACGGATTCACACTTTTAAAACACTGTCAAAGATGAACATAAAACGAATACACACTTTTAAAACATAGTTAAAGATTAAAATCAAACGGATACACACTTTTAAAACATAGTCAAAGATTAACATAAAACGGATACACACTTTTAAAACATAGTCAAAGATTAACATAAAACGGATACATACTTTTGAAACATAGTCAAAGATTAAATTCATACGGATACGCACTTTTAAAACATAGTCAAAGATTAACATCAAACGGAAACACACTTTTTAAAACATAATCAAAGATTAACATCAAACGGATACACACTTTAAAACATAGTCAAAGATTAACATCAAACGGAAACACACTTTTAAAACATAGTCAGAGATTAACATTAAACGGATACACACTTTTACAACATAGTCAAATATTAACATCATACGGATACACACATTAAAACATAGTCAAAGATTAACATCAAACGGGAACACACTTTTAAAACATAGTCAATGATTAACAATAAAAGGATACACACTTTTTAAACACAGTCAAAGATTAACATCAAACGGATACACACTGTTAAAACATAGTCAAGCATTTACATCAAACGGATACACACTGTTGAAACATAGTCAAAGATTAACATCATACGGGTACACACTTTTAAAACATAGTCAAAGATTAACATCAAACGGAAACACACTTTTGAAAATTTATTTTTCACAAGTTTTCAGTATATTTTTTTAATTGTAATTAAAGGTTGGGTCTTGCAAAAAGATACTATTAAGAATAGTCTCAAATAATAATGGAAGCCAGAAACAAGTTCAATAGAGGCAATATCAACTCGGAACAACTAAATCATTCAGGCTTAAGATAATAGAAGCGTGTTATAATTTGGTCGTTTAGATATAGATTATCGATGAATATCGTTATAAGCGATTTTGATTAATTACTTATGATGAACAATCTGTTTAAAAATGTGTGTCTTATTCAGGTATGTCATATCGCTTTTCTTAAGATAATGTTCACATTTCTTTCTTTATAAATCTGACATTTGTTTTTGAAAATCGCCATTTTGACAAACTGGGGACGAGTCCCTATGATGGTACGTATATTGAAAAATATGGAAAAAAACAACATTTTAGCAACCACCGACAACTTATCAGATATATAATTTTTTAACCAATCGATAGTAATAAAACATGCTCTTAATTGGATGACAACCTTTATATGCATTAAAATAAAGTTCGATTCTATGTTAAACAATGCTCCTTATGTTGTGAGATGTTTTCCATATTGGATGTAAAGGCATTTTTGAGATTTTCCCGTTAGAAACCAGTGTCTTTTATAATAAAAGAAAGGACAACAGTTAATTTCCGAATTCCCCAAAATAAGTCACACAGCACAATAACACAACCATAAATTAAACATATTTCAGTAAAAAAAATAACAATGAGAATGGCAGCTTTTATACACATTTCAATAACTCTAAATGTGAATGCATGAGAAGCAGCGTTGCTTTGACACAATCCGGGTTCCCAAAAAATGCTCTTTGATTCAAATGGACAGCGTTAACTCCGAAAAACACAAACAATCATACTATTATAACTTAGCTACGACAGATAAGAACTTACCGTTTTCGCATAGTGGACCCTGCCAACCAGCTAGACACTGACACGTGTACTTGTTTATTCCGTCGTGACAAATAGCTCCATTTCTGCAGTTATGGTTCACACATTCGTTGATATCTGCATGACAATAACTCAATAAACTTATAAGGTGATACAAATTCAACTATATACACTAATTCATTATAAGCTACACACGTGTACACTTCAATGCAGTAAGTGAACCTCGAACTGTTTGATGTACAATTTTAAGCTTAAGTTATAAACGGCGTCACTTATTTCGGCAGTTTATAAAGTTAAACTTAGAGTGGGGAACACGTGGACGTGTCGTTCTGTTATTTAATTTATGATTATTGTTTATTTGTGGAACACACTTAATGCCATAAAATAATTAAGCGTGTTTCGAGTTTTTTGTTTTATTGAGAGAGTAAAATACACTGATCTGATAAAATAAAGTCATGTCATTAAATGAGCGGAAAACTGATCAAATTAAATAAAATCATTTATTTAATGCTTTCCGGTGGTTTTTAGTGAAATATCAGTGGTTAAAACTAATAGTTCACTGTTTCAAACTTAAAAAATTAACAGCGAAAATTATCACTGTTATACTGTGAAATGACGTAGTTTTCATGACGTTACGACCGACGTCATTATTTCAGGAAAAATACCAAAATAATCACTTGTAATCATAAAATAAAAAGAACATGTGTTGGATTTGGTGGAATATCGATTTTAATTCACTGATAATCATAGTTTTTTTATGATAACTCGTGATATTTCACCAAAATCCAACAAATATCCTTTATGTCATTAAATGAACGAAACAACCTACTTGTGGAACACCGGAAATCGATAAATCCAGGACTGTTATTTAATTTATGATTATTGTTCATTTGTGGAACACACTTAATGCCATAAAATAAGTAAGCGTGATTCTAGTTTATTGGTTTATTGAGAGAATAAAATACACTGATCTGATAAAATAAAGTCATGTCATTAAATGAGCGGAAAAACGAATGACCAACTTGTGGAACATAACATAATTAAGCGTGTTGCTGGTTTATTTGTTTACCGAGATAATAAAATACACTGATCTGATAAAATAGAGTCATGTCATTAAATGAGCGGAATAACGAATGACCTAATTGTGGATCACAACATAATTACGCTTGTTGCTGGTCGATTGAGAGTATAAAATAAACTGATCAAATGAAATCAAATCATAAAATCGTGAGAACGAATGACCTACTTGTGGAACACCGGGAGTCGTTAAATCCGGGGCTGCATACACACACGTAGCCATTCACCTGGTCCACACACTGGCTTTGATTGGCCCAGCATTGGTTACCAACACATTCGTTGATATCTGATAGACAACATGCATCTTAGACGTGACCTCCAAAACAAGTATAAAACTTGTGGACAAAGGAAGGAAATGATACGATAAGAATCAAAATCTGTTTATGCATTAACATAGGCATATCACGTACAATAATGTGAATGCTATATTTGTGAATGCAAAAACTAAATAAAATAGTTGCGCCCGTTAGCATGTAAATTTTCCTTTATATTAAAAAAACTTTATTGCAAACTTGAAATATGTGTTGAACTTGAATGTTTTAATTACAACTATGTTTGCATACACTCTTCAAGTACATATACAGGAACTGCTACGTATATAACATGCATGTATGTTATGCTATATATTGAAAATAATATTTTGCACAAAAACAAATTAAAAAAACAATTGCAAACTTTACATACCGTTGGAACATGTTTTTCCGTCATAGCCCGGTAGACAGGTGCAGGTATAATCGGCTAAACCATCTTGGCAGGACACGACATTGACGCAGGGATTTGGGACACAGTTATTGGGGTCTGCGGATAAACATCGAATGTAATAACTTTAATTCGATGTTGTTGTTTTTTCAAATTCGGGTCCGGTAGGGGGATCCATCCCAATGGAACAAAAACTATTTTTTCCCAAATGGTCCAATACATTCCCAATTGAAGGTTTAAAAAAAAAAAATATTAAAAAAAAATATCAACAATTAATTTATCTCAAATCCAGCTCTATTAGTTGAACCTCGGTAAATTTAATATTGAAGTCACTTTTATTCTCTATTTTAAAGTATTTGTTAGCAAAAAATCAACAATACTAATTTCCCTATTTTAGTCAAAACGACGTGAGTTTTCCCAATCCAAAGGGACCCGGCCCATTCCAAAAATTGTGGAAAAAAAACAACAACAATATATGCATTGAAAAGACTATGTTATTTACAAAAGCCACAGCGTCCACTTTTTAGAACAAATATCAGATACATAACATTTAATTCCATTTATTGTCTGCCTTCCAATTTTAGTGCCATCAGTGTCTATTTAACCCCGCAACCGATTAATTTTCACCTCTGGTCCTTTTCTCTTCATTTTGGTTAAGAATACACGTTTTATTTACTTTTAATCGGTTTGTGGTACGAAAAAGACAATTTTAAGCGTTTTGGTCGTGTTTTCGCTCTGAATCAGACCGTTACAAATTTATTTAATGCTTTCCGGTGGTTTATAGGAAAATATCAGTGAATTAAAACTGATAATTCTCTGTTTCAAACAGTGAAAATTAACAGTAAAAATTATCGATAATTTTTATTGTTTTACCGGAACTAAAATACTAAAATAATCATTTGTAAGCATAACATAAAAAGTGTTGAATTAGGTGGAATATCGATTTTTATTCGCTCGTGAGCATAGAAAATAATATTTTAACGAGTGGCGCAACAAATAACCTCCATATTTCCCCTTAGTTCGTTTGCTCGGCGACCAAGGCTTCCGTCTCCCAAAAGGTCTTAAGCGACGAAAATGAGGAATTTTTAAATGAGTTAATACACAAATGTTTAATTATAGGAGTAATATCAAGAACGAATGCCATTAAGCTAATGGATACGAATATTGAACCCTAGACCCAGTATGAGGTCAATTTTTAAGAATTTTCCAGATTTATTTTACCGCCAAAAGGCTCAGCCAATAAATATTGCAGAAAAAAACATATGTATAGTTTTATCATTATCTATAGAAAACAAGCCGCATGTCGTATTAATATGACATTACATTTGTTTGTACTTTTTACTTAATAACGTTTATATGACGTTATTAAAATGCGCTCAACGACAAAAAATCTTTTGGTTATGGTATAAATATTCTCAGAAATGTGTTCGAATGTGTAATTCTTATACGTAAACATATTAAACGGCTTTTAGGCTTCTTACTTATGTCACACCTATGACCTTCGTATCCTATAGCACAGGCACACGTGAAATTGTTGGCTCCGTTCGTACAATTTCCCTGATTTTGGCAAGGATTGGTCAAACACTCGTCGATATCTGAAACATATATGTGTTCATAAAAAGTTGGACTTGTACTTGTATTCACAAAGCTCATTGGGGTAATCTTAACATCAGTTCTTAAGAGAACTTTTCAGATTTGTATGCTCTGCGAAAGGCGGAGGGATATAGAATTGTCCGTCCGTCATTCCGTTCGTCCGTCTGTCATTCCTTCCGGCCATCTGTCACAACATTTTGAAATTGGTGGGGGATATCAATTCAACTCATATGCTTGTTCTATATGAAATTCAATGATTAACTTACAATAGGTTGCAATATTCACCATTTTAGCAATAAGTATAACTTGTTGGAAACATGTTTATTTTAAAACGACCTTAAAGCGACTTTGCCGTTAATAATTGAATTTAAGTAATATCTTTAAATAGTTTCCCCAGCCCCCAATGAGCTTCGTTTAAATGATCTGGGTCATTGAGTTTGCGATACATTTTAATAATCGCAGATGAAACATGTTGAACAACTGAATTAATCAGATTCGATGCGATAAGACATTGCCATGGTAAATTCTAGCCTACACAGTTTACAGTATAAAATATTCATCAATCAATTGTGTTCAGGCTTTCTGAATGTCTTAACAAGTAGTCGGAAGTTTTTGTTTAGTTATATACTATACTCATAAATCCACGAATTATTATCAGTATTGATATTTTTTGATATTCTGATGTAATTTGCAATGTTGATCGTTTTAATTTTATACATAAATCAAGACAGACCAAATACATGGTATTGTTTGCACTGTCAATTGTGCAATGGGTTCTATTCAGTATATGCATTTAAGGATTGATCTTCATATGTTGGAAAAAATAATTTCTATATCAACTTAATATATTAAACATTAACCACATACATACTTGGTAAAGATTAAACACAAAGCGATCATTCTAAGAACATTTCAGAAAACAACACGTTCTGAATATTTAGTGATCCGCGTTTGGCAGTTTGTAATGTACACCTCACAAAAGCAATATTGTGTTATTTTTGAAAATAAAATACCGTCTTTGCCATAAATATGTTCCTTTAAACAAAACTAAAACAATAGTAAAAACATTAAATATAATTACTTATAAGTAATGAATAAAAGAAAACACAAACAATCATATTAACTAAAAAAATGAATATCCTGCGAACATATTATGCGTCACGCATCGCTTACCGACGCAATTCAACTTATTTGAATCAGCCTGGAAGCCAGGTAGGCATGCGCATTTCGCAGCGGAGCACTGACCATTGCCTATGTTGGAGCACAGTTGGGTGATCGTTGAACAATCGTCACCAACTATACCTGCAGTGGAAGAATTAGATATTTGTGAATCAGAGTTTGGGTTTACAATTCATACGTAATAGATAGTAGTGAATCAGAGTTTGGGTTTACACTTCATNAGTCCTTTCAGCGGAGCCTACCAACTTGAAGCCATTATTACACAAATATGTTGCTTTGTTACCGACGATAGTATCACTGTACTCGACCCTACCATTGGTAATGTTGGATAACGGTCCGCAGTCTGAAAAGTGAAATAAATATAAATTTTGCTTCGACAACTCGTGTAAGATCACACTTGCGTTTGTCTGATTTATTGGCTTTAGATGTTACACTTTTATATCAAACAAAATCGAACGGTTTTTGTCGCATATACTTTCACTAAAGACCCTTGATGATGCATTCAATTACACATTCATTCTTATGTGGAATGCGATGTCGAGGTTTGAAGACTGAACATGTTCAAGAAAGTTTAAAAACAACTACTAGTGGAAACAAACCCCCGATACAGGTCGGTTCTGGGTTGCTCCAGGCTGAATCAGGCTGACACGTCAAACTCGAACTCCCAACTATCCTGTAGTTGGCGGCACAAGTATAATTCGCCACGCTGCCCAGTATTGTATCCGCGTAATTCACATTACCATTTGTTGGGGCTGTTAATTTTCCACAATCTGAAATATGTGTCGTGTTCTGAGAAAACTGGGCATAATGCTTGTGCGTAAATTGTCATCCCAGATTAGCCTGTGCAGTGCGCACAGGCTAATCCGGGACGACACTTTTTGCCTAAACTGGATATTCTTTAAGAAGAGACATCATTTAAACGAAATATTCCATAAAACAACGGAAATTGTCGTCCCTGATTAGCCTGTGCGGACTGCACAGGCTAATCTGGGATGACAATTTACGCACAAGCATTGTGGCCAGTTTTCTCAGAACGCGACACATATATCAATACAACGGACATGTGTTACAATAACACGTATACGTATGTAATGATTAATCAAGTATGACGCACAGACATATACACAGACAGACATAAATTTAATTTCCAACTTTGTATCATCAGGTTTAGATTTTAAATGTTAACTTAAATCATCAGGCTGAATAAAGAACGTTTGAATTATGATACGATAAAAAGATTATTACTATGTTTTACTTTATTTTTCTCGTTCATGTACGGGTTTTTAAAATAACGTATTTGCCATATATCACATATTAGGCAAATATTACACACGTCTTGCCATATGCAATATCATTATTTTAAAATAATCTAAAATAATTATCCAGTTTGAGTTCCATGGCTAGCAATCTACTTTGTTTCTTAAAATAACTTTGCTGCCAAGTAGTGGTCCACCAATGTTCTGGTTCAAGAATATCATATGCTTTTCAGAGGTGTTTATCGCTAATTTATAACTTATGCAAACTAGTAAAACAAACTGGATGGAACGTAATGGAAATGGTGTCCGCCTAGCGACCGGGAGGTCGGGGGTTCGATCCCCACTGTGGGAGCGTTCTTTAAATACCCCCGAAGACACCAAGTACTGGTTCTAGGCCCAGGAAACGGGCTCGGGAGCGTTTCAAATAAGAAGTGCTTTAAATGCAATCGAGCTAAAATAAATAGTTTAAACTAAAAATATGAACTGCGATTAAGTTTTGTTTTACAAAAACAAAGTTTCTGTTTAATTTTTCTGCATTGAACGTTGTCGTTTTTATTACCTTGCACACACATTGGATCAGTTCCATCCCACCCAGTCTGGTTGTGGCACGTTCTTGTGGGTGTTCCAATTTTTAACGTATATTTTACATTACAAACGTACGAGACGGTCGTACCAACGGGCGCCGGGAAGGTTGCCGGAAGAGCTAATGATGTTATTGCGCCGTTGCTTATGGTAAGTGTTTGACATCCTTTAAAGACAAACACATATATATTCATTGATAGATCCACTCTTATATAGAGGATATTTGTTCGATTTGGTGGAATATCGATTTTAATTCACGAGTGATCATAGACAAGATATTGTTTCTATGATCACGAGTTAATTATTATCGATATTCCACCAAATCCAACACATTTTCTTTTTATTTTATGCTTACAAGTGAATGTTGTATTTTTGCTGAAATAATGACGTCGAACGTCATGGAAAAGACGTCATTTCACCGTTTAACAGTGACAATTATTGATACTTTTTACTTTTATTTTTCATTGTTTGAAACAGTGAATTATCAGTTTAAATTTACCGATATTTCTCTATAAATCACAGGAAAGCATAAAATAAGGCACTTAAACTATGGAAATTTGTAATACTACATGCATGTGCTCTTTGTTTTGTGATCTTTGTCGTCTGCACGCACACAAACGTAAAGGACATCATTCTATAAAACAGCTTTGCACACGTACGTATTTGACAATAACAAGACTTTATTAACTTACATAATCGAATAAACATGAAATTCAGTCAAGCAGAAACGTAACCTGATTACTGACTAACACTCCTTAATAATATTCGGTACACCTTGAATAAGCTTAACTCACTATTTTTTATGATAAGATAACAATCAAAAGATAAACGAATGAAAATGTACTTTCGTTGTTACTTCGATAATAATTCTAAATAATTTGCAAATTTCCTTCACTGGACTTATTAACTGATTGTTTTTTTTTTAAGTAAACATTTCGATGACTGGACAATACATATTTAAGCATATGNTTTATTTTTTTCTTTTTTGATTTTTTTTTTAAAGTATACATTTCGATGACTGGACAATACATATTAAAGCATATGAATAAAATAGATCAAGAACAACTTTAAGAACAAAAAATGAAAATCAAGAAAATAGCCTTCCTAAAATGATTCGAACGAGACCTAAATGACGCTTTATATGTCGACTTTTCCGACTTCAAAATGTGATGTTGTTTTTTTCCAATGACGCAATTTGGAAACCAAATGAAATGTTATCTTAATCCGAGACTGCTCATCGATGTATTACAACTGGTGGTGAACTGATTGGAGAATGATCGCCGATCGGTTGTATGACTCTTTACGATCAACTTTTGACCCACAAAAACCATCAACGTCTGGAGGGTGACGATTATTATTTACTATAGATACGAGTGTACATAAATACAAAAAGTATACATCCATTTAAAATACTGAATAATATAAGCCATACCACAAGTGGCGTCCGCTCCGTCCCATCCTGTTACCGTGCATCTGCGTGTGGAATTTCCAATTAACGCAAAATTCGGGGAACACTGGTACGTGACTAAACTGTTTATAGTGACGGTTCCCGTGGAAGGGGTCAATGAACCGTCAGTGGGCTTCGTTGGCAAGTTGCATTCTGAATATATTTGAGACGCGCTCTGTGAAAAGGGAGTTTAATGCATGTGCGTAAAGTGTCGTCTCAGATTAGCATGTGCAGTCCGCACAGGCTAANGATCGCGCTATTAGTTGCGCTATTATATTGCTATATTGCAAAATTGCTTAACTTCCCTTTTTCGTAACGAAAACATCAGGAAACAGCTGTGATAAGCCTACCGCGGTTTTGTAACTTAAATATATAAAAAGTTTTATTTATTGTTTTACAGATTGAAGGAAATCTAACTAAAATCATACCAGTATACGACACATTTAAATACACAATGAACACGAATTATGTCGACAAAAAACTAACTCAAACAAAAGCAATTCTAAGTTAATTTTGCTGGAAATAAAATATTTATTTTAATAAAAATACAATGCCTTACCATTGTTATATCGTTTGATGGTACAACAGAAAACTCGAAACAGTAAGGAATATATGTGTTATGTGTTATAAAACCTACTTAACGATTGAGATCTGTCACCGTATTTATCACATTATGAGAGATTTTGCAAGTAGGTTCCGTTTTCAATCCCTATTGTGGTCGGGGAGTTTTCCGGTTGGGTTACATTGGCGCCTAACGTTAAATCTCAACTATGGTTGTCTGACGTCCCACGTTGGGCGCCAATGTTACCCCGCCGGAAAAATCCCGACCACAATGGGGATTGAACCCGAAACCATCCAGTTCCAAATCAGGCAGACACTCTACCGCGTCGCTATAAAAGCTTGCTCATATAGCAAGGCAGTAAAAGTTCTCTTTATACCGAACACTGCTTCAATAACATAACACTGTAGTTTCTTATTAAATTAAACAATAATACATTTGCAATATAAACAGTTGAATTGGTAGCTGCATTACCACAAGTGGGCTTCGTTCCACTCCAGCCCACGCCTGTGGTACATGTCCTTGTGTTGTCTCCATTTCTTGACAATCCAGTGCCACACGAATAGGTGGCTATACCTCCTATAGCATATCCTGTTACAACCACATTTCCTCCATCGATATCGCTCAGGGGTATGCAATCTGGAGGTGGAAACATAAACGTAGCACTTCAACAGTAATAACTCATGATTTTTTTCTGATTATAATTATTGTTCCATTATTTTAGAAAATACAAGATCGAATCCTTTTAGAAGGTCGAATCTTTCTTTCGATGATAGCGTGCATGTATAAATAAGTTATAACACAAAAATGTAATATTTAAGAAACTGTTTTTGTTTTATTTATTTATTCAGAATACTGTAAACTGTTGCTTTTAATTTAGATTTTTAAGTGCACAGGTAAATATTTCACTAATATTTGTGTGCATGTTGATAATGTGGACTTCAACCCGATGTACACGCATCTATACCAAGGCGCATGTGGTCACCGTAGAATGACTGCGCAACATAGACGTCACGTGTGTACTGAGTGGAACAGGCTGTCACGTTTGTACTGAGTGGAACAGGCTGTCACGTTTGTACTGAGTGGAACAGGCTCTGTTTATTTAATGGACAGAACCGTTTACTTACTGGCTCACTTCCAAAAGTATAAGAGACTTGGTAAATTATTTTTTGGTTTTATGTCACCTTTTTCGGTCGTATGATGTAAATAAAATCTGCGTATGGATCAACACAGTAATTAACCGGACTTAAATCTAAATGTATGCGAAATGGTCTGATAGAAAAGATGACAGCAAAACATACTTGTTGGTGCGATGACATTCGTGTTTTCACTACGTTTGTCGTTTTAAATGCTCTTTAAAACGTTTTTTTCCCCCGTGCAAATCAAATATCGACCCACCATCATATTAATTTGATTTTTACGTTTGTTAGATACAAAGTATATATAAAAAAAACACATTATTATTCGGGGATTATTTACACACTATTTTCACATTGTCGATTCAGGATGGTTTTTCTCAGAGGCTGTTAATCAATCGAATACAGAAGTAACTGTATGTTAAACAATTTATATCAGTTTCCTTTCACTACATGGCGATTAGGGTTAATGCATTTAACGAAAAATTCCTGTCTCGGCATGTACATCGCCATCGTATTTGTCACGTGATTACCCCCTCTGATTACTAACCTCGTCGTCACCATATGGGCGGTGAAATCTACTGAGACTTTATGCATACTTCATATCGTCTAAAGACAGACAGACGGGCTTATCAACCTTTTGGAACGTATGCTGATAAGACATTATGTCATTACACGATATACCTTAATAACTATGTTGTTCTAATGATCTTACCGCAAGAGGGCGCCGTGCCTTCCCATCCTGTTGACAAGCAAGTGAGTGTGGCAGTTCCAATAATAGCAAAATTCGTGTTACACGTGTACGTGACTGCCCCACCAATAACAACGGTTCCCGTTGCAGGGTCCAATCTACCATCAATGGGGGCGTTTGGCAGGTTGCATTCTGAACATACACAACATTACAGATTTAGTGCTGACTAATGAGCCGCGCCTTGCAAAAATGGGTCTTATGCCATATTTGACCAGCGTAGCTCGAGATCAGCCTGCGCATTTGCTGTAAAGTCAGGCAAGGTTTCGTGGTCTCATTAACGGACAGGGTAGCTAATGACCAGAGTGAGCGTTTGTGCAGGCAGGTCTGGAGCTATACTGGCGGCATATGGTATAAGCCCCATTTTGCATGAGGCTGGTCAAATATTTAAAATAAATTTCTTCTTCAGTTATTACATACGTCGATACATACGTTGCTTCACATCGTTGCCTTTATGCTGAAGTTCATTAATTGACGTTAAATTAAATGTTTCGGAGTATATTGTCTTGAGAAACGGATACAGTCGTTGGAAAATTGTTCTTATACAGTATACCCGCTTTGTGCATTATTTGTTTATTTTTAAAGTGTATTATTTTGCGAATACAATTACTCATCATTTATCTCTCAAACATTTGTATGTATCAGATGTATCAAATATATATCGAAACATAACACTTTAAACGGAATGATGTTAAATACAAAAAAAAGAGTGATCATTTATTCGTTGAGTCGAATAAATTTAAAGTGAATTGGTAGCTGTAATACCACAAGTGGGCACCGTTCCACTCCATCCTAGGTCTGTTGTACATGTCCTTGTGGTGGCTCCATTAATTGTGAAGCCAGTGTTACACGAATATGAGGCTATACCGCCTATTTCTGTTCCTGCTACATTAACAGATCCTCCTGGGATATCGCTTAGGGTTCGGCAATCTGGTGAAACAAATATAAACGTTTGTTATGTAAAGTATAGTAGAACACAGTAATCGATAATTATAGAGTCTAGAGTTAATTTCAACATACATTAGGCTTTAAGCCCATGAGTACACACATATTACAACATAATATGGTCAATGACGTATATAATTTTTAACAGAACCTAGATCAAAATCTTAATACAACAATTTTGTATACACTTTATCGTATTTTGTTTTTGTTTATATTAAGTTGATAAATAAATGAAATTACAGGGAGAGAAACAATTGATAATATTAGTCAGCTCTCAAATTAAAAGCTTTACAAATGAAAATGGATGGATTTCGTACCATTTCTAGTATTGTCAGTCTGTAAGAGTCTGTAAGAGGTCAATAAACTTGATCATGTTTCTGTTCTTCCAATAGTATTTATTTTGTCTACAAGGACACCCTTTAACTTCAGTTATTTATCCCCCGCCATAGGTGGAGGGATATTGTTTTGGCGTCGTCGTCCGTCCGTCCGTCCGGCACTTTTGTGTCCGGAGCCA
>VMBQ01013283.1:3807-16947 GCA_007657795.1 Dreissena rostriformis
GCAAACTAAGACTTATGTTGACAGAATGCACGCTTTGTCCCCATTGTACATATTAATCATAGGCAAGAATTTGACTGACAACAGCCCAGGGTACTGGCTTTGCTGATGCAAGATACGCATCATTCCCTGCCAATTCAGTGTTGCCTGAAGCTGAAAAATATCGATCATCTTGTCAAAATCCAGAAATCGCGGCAGGTCCAAACTATGGCGTTTCACATAACAAGCATCACGTCAAAAGTAATGGACTTGCGGTCCTTCGTATTGTGTCATTGGACGCCATGTGAGATTTCTGTGTAACATAATAAACTTAAACTATGTCTAACAATCGTAATGTGTTCTTTACCCCTCGAAACCTGGGTATAGACAACAAAATCATCTAATCTGAGTTGATAGTTACATAGTTATGATCATTAATAGGTTTTGTTGGCCATCTTGGCGGCCATTTCGGACGCCATGTTGGATGTGTGTGTAATATAATAAACTTAAACAATGCCTGATAATCTTAATGTGTTCTTTGCCCCTTGAAACCTATGTATATCCACCAAAATAATCAAATTTTAGTGGATATTTACAAAGTTATGATCATTAATAGGTTTTCGCGGCCATCTTGGCGGCCATTTTAGACGCCATGGTGGATAAGGGTGTACTATTGTTAACTTAAACAATGTCTGATGATCTTCATGTGTTCTTCTTTGCCCCTTGAAACGTAGGTACAGACACCAAATCCATCAAATTTGAGTGGAAAGTTACATAGTTATGATCATTTATAGGTTTTGGTGGATATCTTGGCGGCCATTTTGGACGCCATTTTGGATTGGGTGTACAATAATAAACTTATACAATGTATGATGATCTAAAGGTGTTCTTTGCCCCTTGAAACCCATATTTAGCCACCAAAATAATCAAATTTGAGTGGATATTTACATAGTTATGATCATGTATAGGTATTGGCGGCCATCTTGGCGGCCATCTTGAAAAAAAAACTTTCCGGAGGTCCGATTGTGGTAAACTTTTGATATGTTTCAAAGAAGCTTCTATCCTACCAGGTTCAGTTAAAATACCTTTTGTAGCAAAGTTTTTTTTTTTATTTTTTTTTCATATATTGACCCTACTACGGTTCAATTTCTCCCAGACAATTTATGAAAATTAAGCTGATTGATGCCCCGTCTTCAATGGAGAAAAAAATACCAATAGCTGCCAGTACCAGACTCTTATCAACCATTTTCATATGCTACTGGCATGCATCTTCCAAGATATATAGGTGTAGTTTTGCCCCCCTTACTGGTACACCCCACCTCAATTTTGGGTACTTGGCTGTAGGACTAATAGGCGTGGATTTACTCAAGACTCTCACCCTTTATGGTGCAGTTGACAAGCAGTTCGCTCCAGTTCCCAGTGTCGAGGCACGTGATGGAGTTCTCGCCAAACATGCTATAACCTGGGTTGCACGAGTATATTACAGTGGAATTGTACGTTGTGGTTTTGCTGTGGTGGTAGCCATTCTGAAGTACCGGCGGGTTCCGACAGTCTGGAATAACAATAGAATGATTCTAAGAACACAGAAATTCAGATTTCTAGACAGTTACTTGCGAAAGCGACACAGGTCAAGGTCAATAAGACCATAACTGCCACGGATGAATTTATGAAATGCATCAACATTCTGGGAATGGAGCCAGATAAGTAGTAATATCGTCAAGCAATGAAATATATGTAATTGAGCACGTGCATTATATAAACAATTTATTCTTAAGAATAAGAATTTCTGTGTGGTTTTAGGATTTCTTATATTATTATGAAAACTGAACATATGTGGGTTTTTATTTAAAACGGTATGTGTTTCTAAGTTGTGAGAATGTTGTTAGTTTTATTTAGTGTGAGATATATGCAAAAATGTATCTTCCGCAATTAATAAAACGTTAATTCATTTAATGTATTAGCAGAAGCCGGACCAAGATATTATACGCCCTGATGTCCCGCCGGCCGTATATATGCGTGTTGATATTTATAATATAAGAACATGTAGGGTTACATAACCGGTCCCGTGTATATAACACATGAATTGCAGGAAACAAACATACTTCATATCTTTACAGCGATAGACAATAATCACTCTGCATGTACTAAATAAGTCATACTTTGAAAATGTATTGTTTTTTAACAACATTGTTATATTAATTCTATTATTTGTTTAAAATGCATGATTTTGACTCAAGAAATCCTACCCATTATGGTACAGTTGACACGCAATTCGCTCCATTGTCCGTTTTCGAGACAGGTGACAGAGTTATGACCAAGCATTATATAACCTGGGTTGCACGTGTATGTAGCGTTGGAATTGTATTTTGTATATGTAGTTGTGACGTTGCCATTTTGGAGTTGTGGGGCAATATGACAATCTAATGAAAGCAGAATAATAAATCAATCCCATATATGCAAATTTGCAATATTAATTAATAAATCTATTATGTGTAACAATATCATATTCAATGATAAGTATAAATCAATGACATTAAAGACACCATCCAGTTATGGATTATTTTCGCATAACACAAAGATATTTGCATCCGTAATAAATCCGTTAGTTATAATTTCCGTTCATGATTTAATTCACAAGGCAGTAAAACATCAAGGCTATATGTAAAATTGCTATACATCTATACATGTATTGGAGACGTGTGTTTTTATCATGTGGTCCATGCCCATCATTTACAAGTGTTAATGAAACAACAACGACATAACAATTAGTGCGTCGCAATGTTTTAAAATTATTTGCTCGATTGCATGCACTTTTTTCCTCACATAAGGAGTTATTTGCCAAAATCCTTTTTTTTACGCGTAATAAAGTATAGTGATGTAATCATCGCCGTTTTAAGGACTGTGTGCGTTGTATCCCACCTTGCATTGTGTCATATCTGGTCTTGCAAGTTGTCTAAAAGTGTGTATGTTTGGTCAAAAATCATATCAGTAACTCTTCATATACGCTTACAATTTCAGTTTAATTACAGGTGATCAATCTGTTTCACATTTTTGTTAACAGCGGAATTGTGGTGTTTTAGTACTGCAATTTGGAGAATTGGATACATTTGACAATCCAGCAACAATAAATAGAATGATTTCTAAGCATCGACACTTTCTACTGTGTATTAGGAAAGAGGTGATGATATAGTAGGCATCAATACACGTTTTATGGAAATTTTATCAATGATATTATTTTTTAAGTTGACATCTATATAATTATGTGGAAAACCGTTTTCAAGTTTTTTGTTACCGTTAATTGTATTGGCATTGGGTATAAGTCAGACATGAAGTAATAAAACGTGTTTCCCATCGGATAATATCGATAGTGTTTCAGTATTCTATTATTGTTATGTTTGCTTTTAATTCACTACGTTTTGTAAGTTATTACAATGTTTCTATTTGACGTTGTTTATCTCTCACCCTGATCTATAGATCCTGATCTATATGTTTGTGTATAATGTAATACTAGTGTTATAGAATAACTTCCAAATAAATACACATTTATATTCAAATAACAAAATAAGTTGAAAACGTTCGGCATCTATGAATTTATATAAGTTACATTAAATCTTATTCAGACAGGTAGCGTTACATGCACTTTAGTATATAAATTATGTTTCATTAATAATGTGTGTTTTTTTNGTAGGTTGTGTTTGAAAAGCTGGGGTGGCCATTTTGCAGGACTGGCGGACTATTGCAATCTGCAAACACAGATTTATAAATGGTAATTGCCTCCAACAACCCATACACTTTAAACTTAATGCAAAATTATGCATTGCTAGAATCAGACGTTTAAACTAAAATCAATTCTAGAGAGACCTCACCCTTTAAAATGCACTCTGTCTCCAATTTACTCCATGATCCTGTTTCAGGACAACGGATGCTGCTCATCCCGCGTAAGTCATATCCCGTGTTACACGTAAACGTGACAGTGGAGTTGACGGTTGTGTTAAAAAATGTACGATTGCCATTCGTTAGCAAGGGAGGAGTTCCACAATCTGGCTCAGATATATGAAACATGTTATAAAGTGAACGAACATAAATTATGTAGATTCAAAATAAAAACCGCTGCATGAACTTAGCTACACAAATGAATGTGCCTACATGTACTTTTGCCGAACCTTACGAAATAACAACTGAATTATATATTCATTATGCGTTACTCACTGAAAATATTGTTGACACAATTAAATGGAATATGCATCATGGGCAACGTCATTTTGCTTCATGGTTGTTTGAGAACTGTCAATATAAAGACAAAGTATGTAGCAGTACACTTATACATTTTTGCTTAATCAATTCCGTTTGCTGTACAACGTTAACGCATCACTAAAAGTGATCTTACAATTTATTCAGACATAGAACGTTGCACGGGCCGACGTCTGGCAGAACGAGCCTCAGAATGTTTTTTTTTTATCGTCGGCCACTAAAATTCCAGATTACTAAATTAAAAAATGTTGTAAAAAATTCTCCCACCCTTGATTTTGCCGTTCGCCTCGGGTGTTATCAATATCCCATTTCCTTGGCACGAGATTAAGTTCTTTCCGTGTATTTCATAACCAGAATAACACGTGTATGTGGTAATGGAATTATAGGTTGTCTTAAAAAAAGTCGCATAGCCATTTTGCAGGACTGGCGGATTATGGCAATCTGCACAATTATGCAAAATTAAGCACTGCTGTAAGAGGTTGACATAACAACACAACAATCATTTCTAAAGAAACCTCACCCTTTAAAATGCACTCTGTCTCCGATTTACTCCATTATCCTGTTTCAGGGCAACGGATGCTACTCATCCCGAATAAGTCATATCCCGTGTTACACGTAAACGTGACAGTGGAGTTGACGGTTGTGTTAAGAAATGTACGGTTACCATTCGATAGCAAGGGAGGAGTTCCACAATCTGTCTCAGATATATGAAACATGTAATGTATTGAGCGAACATACTTTAAGCATATTTTAAATAAAAACCGCTGCATGAGCGCTTTGTTTCACAAATACATTTGCTTACTTTTGCGAAACCGTAAGAAATTACAACACAATTATATGTGCACCATGCATTATTTACTAAAATAAATATTGTTGACAAAAGTAAATGGAATATGCATCAAGGGCAACGTCCTTGTTCATGAATCGTTTAAAACTGCCAGCATAATCACAAATTTTGAAGGAGTACACTGATTCACGAGTGCTTCATCAATTCCGTTCGATTTACAATATGTACATAATACAATCTATCTTAAATTATATTCAGACACCAATCAATGCATGAGCGTAAGTCAGAATCAACCTCTGAATGCTATTTTGTATTTTCAGTCACTAAAATTCAAGATAATGTTTTATTAAAAATGTTTGTATAGAATGTTCTCACCCTTGATTGTACAGTTCGCCTCGGGTGTATCCCATTTTCCATTTCTTTGGCACGTGATGGAGTTCTCTCCATGTATTTCATAACCGGAATCACAAGCGTATGTGGCAGTGGAATTGTAGGTTGTCTTTGAAAAGCTAGGGTGGCCATTTTTCAGGACTGGTGGACTATGGCAATCTTCAAATGCATATTTATGAATGGTAATTGCTTCAAACAATACCGACACGTTATAATTATTGCAAAATTAAGCTCCGTGAGAGGTCTATGTGTAAACTCCACACTCATTTTTTTAGCGACCTGGACTTTAAAATGCTTTTGTTTCCAATTTGCTACAGAATCCTGTTTCATTGAAACGAATGTAGCTCATTCCATACAAGTCATACCATTGTTACACGTTTTAAGAAATATACTGCGACCATTAGTTACCACGGGTGGATTTCCACAATTTATCATTGACATAAAAAACATGTATTGAAGTGAACGAACATACGTTATGCAGATTTAATATAAAACACCGCTGAATGAACCTTGTTTATAAAATGAATGTTTTGTTTATGCCGAACCTTATGAAATAAAAAAAAAAAAAAACTTTATGATGAATATGCATGATTAGCTTAACAAAGTATTGACACCATTATATGTTATATGCATATAGGACAACGTCCTCGCTCGTTATTCGTTTTGACATACCAATAAACTTACTTTTTAAATAACAGAACACTGATTCAAGAGTCGTTGTTTAAAAAAAGCATCGATCTATATTGTAAACGCAAATTTTCATCAAGTGAATTCGTTTCATATCTATTGGTATATGTACGTTAAGAACAAACGAAATAATAGTTAAACTATTTTAATGTATTGTTATCGAAATATAGTATGATATAGCATATTAATTAAAAGCATATGCAATCGTCTATTCATTAAAGTTGTACATGGAAAAGTCAGTTAAAGTAAATGTGAAAACATTATAAAGATGAGTTTTCTTAGACAGAAGAAAGCATGAATTACAATGTTATAATTTTCAAAGTATAGAAAACACGAGGCATGGGTGTAATGCAAATTTTACAATAGTAAATATCATTAGTTAATAGGGTTAAACATTTCAGTTCTAAAACAAGTTCATTCAAATCACAAACAACTCATCTGATGTTAGTAGGTCAAACCTAATTATTTTCACCAATGTATTTAGTTGTGAGTTCAAAAGGCATATTCAAATATAATGCCAAAATAATCGCGTTATCGAAATTATGAGGGCATGTTTCGGAGTTGAGGGGGAATATGAAAGTCTTATGTGAGCAGAATAATAAAACAACCACGTATTACATATTCATTATTCAACCTTTTAAGTGTCATAATATTACGTTCAATGACAAACCTAAAATCAATGTCATTAAAGACGCCATTAAATTATGGTTTAAATACGCATATCACAAATGTATTTTCATCCGTTATTCATCCTTAAGTTATAATTTTCGTTCAAATTTTACTTTACAAGACAGTAAGAAGTAAACGCTATATGAAATATTCCACTTCATATATATTTATAAGAGATGGGTGTATTTATCTTATCGGCAGTGCTCATCATGTATAAGTGTTTATGGAACTTCAATGATAATGCAAATAATTGTGTTGCAACATTTAAAAATAATATTCTCAATTACACGTACCTTTTTCCTGACAGAAGGAGTTATTTGTCCAAGAACCATTCACACATGTCAAATTATAGTGATCTAAGATTTCGCCTTGTTGGGGATTGTATGCGTCGTATCCAATCTTGCATGAAACAGTTGCGTTATCTGGGGTTTCAAGTTGTGTAACAGTGTTAATATTTGGTCCGATATCATCCCAGTTACTTTTCATTGTAAGCTGCCGGCAGCCTGAAATGTTCAAACAAAAATACAATTATGTAATAACTACAGTATAATTTATTGCGTTATTTATTATCAGCGATGATACGAACGCAGTCTGTAAAGTTGGTGGACACATTTAAATTACTTTGAATATGTTGTAACAATAAAATATATTGTATGCTTAAATAGAACAAGCTGTTGGGCAAAGGCAAAAATTATAAGAATACCGCATTTGCCGTCTTCTTGCCATCTGTGGTTTGCTTTGCATACAATGTTGAAGTAGTCACTGGTAAGTTGACCATCATCCGAATACACAACATCGCCTGCCAGACAGCGAACGGCCGCGCTTGAATTCAGCGTAGTTTCATTGTAAACTATCGGGTATGTGCGTTCCGCCGCTTTACTTCCTTTCCAATTTGAATAATTGTTTGGGTTCCCACATTCTGAAATTCAAATGTTTTTAGGTAAAGATGTTTAAATGAACATGTAAGACTGATGACGTAGATAGAATTTTCTAGCGTGAACCACACCACCAATGCGGGAAGCCTACATAGCTATATAAGACGATCAAATATGAATGATCGAAAACGTTTCGATTATGACTTCCTCTGAAATTCAGCTTCACAAGCACACCTTGATTTAAAAAAAAAATACCATTTTGTAACTTGACATGTGGACCAGTTTTTAGAACGAATTAAATTGTTGAGTATGTTGAAAATGTCTGAATATTGCTTCTCGTGTAATAAACTAGTGTAAGTTGCTTTTAAATTCATCATAAGTTGTAAGCATTAATAAAGTTACTTTGATGAAAATAATGTAATAACAATTCAAACCCGATGTTTATATTTTAAAAAGATAAACGGTTAATGAAATTATTAAATAGAAATTTGTGTCATTATTTTAGGGGTGACTTGTATTTTATTATAAGCAGCAACATAACAATAAATCGGGATAATAATTTATCTGAATGATCGTTCCTTTTAAATATTAAGTTTCATGTTAACATGTATGAGGAGTTTTAATCAGACTTCGTATACTGCCACACATATGTTACACGTTTTGGAATATTATAAATCTTTATTTTTAACCACTGAAACATTATTGTTAAGTGTTTTGTTCACCGATTTCCCTGCATACGCCATTTAGTTCCCATTTGGTATCGTTGCACGTTGCTACAATACTATCAAGGTATCCATTGAATCCCCGTACAACAGCGTCATATGCCGGCTCACATTGAACCGTGTAACGAGTTGTTGTCCGTGTATAGTTGAATGTCTGGGTATGTCGCCAGATTGTGTCATTCGAGTATTCAGGGTCAGAACAATTAATAGCTGAAAATACCCAAAAGATAAGCACTTTCTGGTTGAACCACATGTATTTTGCTTTTAAATTACATTATAAATTATCATTATAGTGAACAAACTACAAACAGAAAAGAAAACAAAAACACAACAATAGTACGAACGAATAACAAAACTGGTTCCATCTATGCATATTCGTTTTATAAAAAAACTTCTGAAAATTGTGATTATACCTATGATTCACTACTATGACAATACAAATAAAAAAAAAATCGCCACATACAAACTTATTAAAAAGGGATAATTTGTCAGAGCGCAAAAACATGTTTAATTACATAATTAAACAACAAATAAAGTCGCATTTGGTATTTTATTGCAAAACCTATTGCAGGTGTTTATTATGTGTTGTCCACTACGATCATTAATACACGTTGGTTCTTTTGGTCACGAGTATTGCGATTAATTTGTATGCACATTTTATTTAAAACATGTCACCGGCGTATTTATCTTTTCTGTTGAACGTTGGGTAATTAATTGATAGATTCAATTTTATCTGCATGGAGATTTATTCTAAAATGAATGGGGATTCACATCGAAATGTGTTGTATGAATCATTTCATCCCGCATTTGGTTCAGAGAAAACAGGACAAAATGTTTCACAAAAGATTACTCTATTGTTGTATTAACGACAGTTTCCTATTTGTTTCAATTACATAGTTTTAACCGCGTTCTATTACAAAGTGTTCAACGAGCACACTGCACAACTAACTCTGATGAGACCGTGCTGACAAGATGTATTTTTAAGTAAAAACTCAACTCCTGAGAGTAGAGCTCATTTTTAAACGAAGATTTGTGTGCATTTAACTTTTTGAAGAGTTGAAGAGTAGAAACGTGATTCACATGTAGTGACTGTATTAGATTACAGTTAATAGTACATGCATGCTGCACGTTATCGTGTTAACACAAATTGCATAATGAACGATAGAATATGCTAATACTTTAATGATCTTATAGTAAAAAAACCAAGTGTGCAATCAATAAAACAACACAAAAAGACCAGGTTAGTCCTGTTACTTAGAACATTTATATACTCTGATGATATAAAGTTATGTTGTTATAAACAATATTAAAACATGGTCATGTGATGGCTATCATGTTTGATAATGCCAACTATTATTCTTTATAGAGAAGAAATTCAATCTCATTTGAGTGACATGCCACGAATCATCATTGGGTCACTTGTGAACCTAACACATTACAAAATAACTTAAATGATGATACTTTCAGAATGTTTAATGGCCCGGAAGTTTGACAAATTAAATAAAAAAATTGCCGTATCATTTTTAGGTGATCATTTGAACAAAGTGGATACTGAGAGTTTAAGGCTTGACATAAGTTCCTTTAAAAGGTAAAACAAAAAATTGCAAACAAAATTAGGCTACCAAACATGACAAATATATGATAATGTGTAATACTGGTGACAAATGTAAGGAAAAAACCCGTTATACAGTGTATACACAATTAGGATTTAAATGCAGATACTGAATTGTATTGTTTTTCGTTCATCATATGTATTGTTTTATGCAAGAAATCAACATTGTTGACTCGGCTAAACGATTGTCTATCAATGTCCTCTCAGTAAGGGTTTACTTACAATATAAGCGTGTGGTACACTATATAGGGCACTTGGTGCAGATAGTTTACTTCGACTGCCATTACAATTTCCGTTTTTTCTATGTACTGTGATATTTATATAATACGCTTTATGTTTCGTTTTTAAATATCTTTTAAAGTTTTGCGAAAAGAACAACATTACAAATTCCACAAAAACAAAACAACTAAACAAATCAAATCGATATATATTTCAAAGGTAGATGTTGTTGCCTTTCAATAATCGATGTGTTAGAAGGCGGTGTGTTGCCTTTCAATAATCGATGTGTTAGAAGGCGGTGTGTTTCCCGTTTGATGGCTGTTGCAATGCTTTATATTCATTATGTATTATGCCCTTGTTCTTACCTTTTTCTTGACAAACAGAGCCGCTGCCGTTCCAAGACCCAGTTATGCACTTGATTGGGAAGTGATCGGAATATATTTTGTTGGGATAAAGGTATGCTTGATAACCAGTTTGACAGTAGACGACAGCACGGTCTGCTGTCAACATCCTTATATTTTGGATATTATGCCCAATGGTGTCCCAGTTTGTATGATTGTTGAGATCGGGACAACCTGGAAGACAATTGCATTCTGATAATATGCCGTGATATAAAATCAATGGTATTTGTTTGGCATTATTATTGGCATATATTTACATCGACACACATAATAAAACTAATAATATATTTAATAATATGTTGTCCAACTCTGGTGCGTTTCATATTTGAATGTTTTTTGAAAATGTATTATGCGCTTGTTCTTACCTTTTTCATGACAAACAGAGCCTACGTCCCAAGACCCATTTTTGCACGTGATTACGAAGTGATCTGAATAGTTTCGGCTCAAATTCAGGTATGCTTGATAACCTGTCTGACAGTAGACAACGAAAAAAGCATGACCTGGCATTATCTTGATAGTTTGAATATTAGGTCCAATTGTTTTCCAGTTTGTATGATTGTTGACATCGGGACAATCTGAAAGACAATGTAAATCAATAATACAATATTATTTGTTAAACGCTGTTGTATCATTATGTTTACATGCAATACATGTAACAACGAAATTCCATGATGATAAAACTAATAATATATTTCATTAACAATATTAATTATATTGGGGGGGGGGGGGGNTATTGTTTTAATATCTTACGTTCGTTTTTTATTAGATTAAAACTTTATTAAAATAGAGGTAAATTTACAAATGGTTTAAATCAGTTTACCACCTCAGGTTTCGTATCTTTTTAAAAATTAACAGGAAAAATGCTATAAACATTTACATGTATTTCCGGTATAACATTTACAAGACGTTCACATGACGCCGTGTGGTTCAATTTCGGTAATACGATATGTTTCTTTACGCCGCCTTAAAAACCATTTGGTAAGGTTATCTTTATGTTATGTTATCTTTATAAACCAAACTTATTGATTGTTATCTGTTTCATGAACCGTTTGTTTAAAGCGTAAATTCAAAGAACACAAATATCTGTGACAAATTTATAGGAAAACACATACTGAGTTTGTAAAGGACCTAGTTCGCATATTTTGGCATTTTTAAGTATATTGCTGAATTGTTCAAATTGATAGAGGTAAATATCGAAACTTAAAAGCTAAAGTAGCCTATACAACAAATATATTACTTTCAGATTTGGAACGGTATTCTTTGAATTAAAATTAAGCTCTTGCCTTAATATTTCGGCTATCGGTACTATATATTGAAACATGCATTAAACTCAATGCTGTATAAGCGATGGATGTGTTTTTATTAGAGGCTAACACCACATCAAAATTGAGGCACAGTATTGAATCGTTTCGTGTTTGTATTTATGTCACAGAGTGATTGCGCATTCACGAAAATGTATTTTCAGCTTTTATCTTACATCCTTTATGCTATTTCGCTCACTTACGAACTCTATTTTTTTATTTGTTGAATCTTTGATAAAATGTTGCAAAAGGCCCATCTAGAAAAGCTGTGAACGAGGTATGTTCATACAATAAATACTCGTTCATTCATAATGAAGAGGTTAAGTAAAATTTAGTATTCAAACTGTATGGACCAACATAAAATGATAGATCTACAACTTTAAAGAGATACGTTTATAATATCTGTATTTTCAAAAAAATATGACGCTTATTTTGAAACATTTTATAACATGCGTATAAAAACAGATTTGGATAACAATTCAACTGTTAATTCAACACGAAGAAGCAATTCGTCGGTGTCACACTTATTGCGTTTTAAAGCAATGAGAACATGTTCTTCTTTATTGAAATTATATTGATCGTTTAACATTTTAATCTTCTTAAACACGTAAGTAAATAATGTATAAAGCAATAATTAGTATGGGTTTGAGACTGAAAACGATAACGACTGACATGTTTCGGTACAGTCTGACATAAGTTTGTACTGGTTAAATGTATTTACTTTGTAAACTTAGTAAAGAACATTTTAAAACTACTGAATACGAGCAATTTAAAATTTAAGAATTACCTTCAATCACTGCGTTAGGTGATGCGCAACAGACCACTCCAATATATATAACGACTAAAACTGCTAACATCGTTGAAATCTTGACGTTCACTACATTCGCTAATAAACACTACATTGTCGTAGGAGAAATTTGTTTCGTGTTATCTTATCACAATGAACCCTCTGATTAAAGCGAGATAGTCACGTTTTTGTGTCATACGCGATTGTGGAGTAGTCTTCAAAACATTGTCAATTTAATGCATCCAACAGGAAGTTGTATATGTACATATAGTATACATTTCATACACCAAATTGTTATTATATAGTTTAACCGTTGATGGTGAAGAAATCGGATTGGTGGTATGTGACCAAGAGAGGCTTAGTTTTATTAATCTTTGTTTTAATAATTGGTCATTTTATCAAGAAGAAGAGAATTCAGTTAAAATACGCTATTTTGTGATAAAATGAAACTATCAAGGATACT
>VMBQ01013284.1:0-12216 GCA_007657795.1 Dreissena rostriformis
TAATATTTTGTTTGGATATTTTTCAAGTTTATTTTTGGAAATGGGCTTTGATTTTACAGATATTTTTTGTATGGAATCTGAAATCTTTGGATTTTTTTTATTTAACGAAAATTTTATATGAATTTGGAATTTATTAATAAAAACATATAATGTAAAACAAAAATATATATAATACAAATTGAAAAAATACAACACTATAATATCAAAACCCAAAAATATTTCATCATCTTCTTGTATGTGTTCATTTCCATCTTTGTTTCATGTTTGTTGTATCATCATCCTCATCTTTGTTTCTTTTTTTTTCATCATTCTCATTTTTGTTTCATGTTTGTAATTTATTTTTGTCAGTTACCTTTATATAAATTGTAAAAAAAATCTAAAAAACAAATATGCCAAAAATTTAAGAAATATAGAAAAAAAAAACACANTTTTTTCATTTTTTTTTTATCATTATCATCTTTGTTCCATTTTTTCATCATCCTCATTTTTGTTTCATGTTTGTAAATTATCTTGTCTGTTAACTTTATATAAATTGCAAAAAAATCTAAAAATAAATATGCCAAAAATAAATAAATATAGAAATAAAACAAAAAACACAAAGAAATAAATAATTGTTTTCATCATCCTCATTTTTGTTTCATGTGTGTAATTTATTTTTGTCAGTAACTTGTTTCTAAGAAAAAAATAAAATATTAAATGCAAAAAATTAAAAAAAAATTGAATTAAAAAAAACAATGTTAATCCAGTTTTTTTTTGCTTTCATTTTTTTTCTGTAATTTGTTTCATTTTGTTCATGTTCAATTTCTTTATCATCATTTTTATTTCTTATTATGCCCCCTTTTAAAAAATTATTGTATATTGTTTTTTGCCTGTCTGTCTGTCTGTCATTCTGTCTGTCTGTCCAAAACTTTAATCAATATTAAATTTTTGTAATAACTTTTGCAATATTGAAGATAGCAACTTCGTATTTGGCATGCATGTGTATCTCATGGAGCTGCCATTTTGAGTGGTGAAAGGTCAAGGTCAAGGTCATCCTTCAAGGTCAAAGGTAAAAATAAATAAAAAATCAAAGCGACGCATAAGGGGGCATTGTGTTTCTGACAAACAATTCTCTTGTTTTTTTTTTAATCCTCATCTTTCTTTGAATTTTTATATCATCCTTATCTTTGTTTCATTTTTTGTTTCACCATTCTCATCTCTGTTTCTTTTTTTTTCATCATCTTCATCTTTGTTTCATTTTTTCNGGGGGGAAATAAAGGAAATGTCAGACATTCATAAAAGCTTCACAAGTCTGCCTTTCACTTACCTTAAGAATTGACGAGAAGGCAGTATCTTAGTTCCAGAGGATATTGCACAGAAAGAAATCTTCACAGAAAATACTGAGTTGACGATAATGCTGAGAAGTGTCTTGTCCTTTCAATTGCACAGCTTTCTTTCAAGTCAATAGTGTTGATCAGCATATTTGATATTGCCCAAAGAAGACTGCTTCCATTTTTGCTATCAATATATAATATGTTTTTGTTTATGGTACATTTACTCATTTGTCATTATATGATCGCTATTTAATGGGAGTTATGTATCTTGTAAGTGTAAATTATGTGGAAAGCATGGGCTTGTTATGCCCCCTTCGAAGAAGTGGGGGTATATTGTTTTGCTGGATGTCGGTCGGTCTGTCTGTCAGTCGGTATGTCTGTCAGTAGACCAGTTCGTTTCTGATCAATAACTTTTGAACAGATTGACCAATTGGCTTGATACTTCCCATGTGCATTGGCCTTTGCCAGAAGATGACCCCTATTGAAATTGGGATGACTAGGTCAAGGGTCAAGGTAACTGTCAAACTAAGAGTCAAAATGGTTTCCAATCAATAACTTTGGAACGGAGGGACCTATTGGCTTGATACTTCCCATGTGCATTGGTCTTGGACAGTAGATGGCTCCTATTGAAATTGAGGTCACTAGGTCAATGAACAAGGTCACTGTCACAGTAAGTATGAAAATCTTTTCCGATCAATAACTCGTCAACTGATTCACCAATTGGCTTGATACTTCCCAGGTGCATTGGCCTTGGACAGAAGATGACCCCTATTGAAATTGGGGTCACTAGGTCAAAGGACAAGTTCACTGTCACACTAAGTGTGAAAATTGTTTCCTTTCAATAACTAGTCAACGAATCGACCTATTGGCTTGATACTTTACATTTGCGTTGGCCTTGGACAGTAGATGACCCCTATTAATATCGGGGTCACTAGTTCAAAGGTCAAGGTCACTGTGACATTAAGTGGTAAATTGGTTTCCGTTCGATATGTCATCAAAGGATTGAGTGTTGGGCCTAATACTTTGCAGATGCAATGACCTTGAACAGTAGATAATCCCTATTGAAATTTAGGTCAGTTTTGTTGAAAAAAACAATCATGTGTCAAGGCGCTGTTTTTCATCAGTCTCCGACCGCGGAGCTCTTTTTTTTAGAAACTTGAGTCTGTACTCTGATAATCCTAACGCAGCTCATAAACCCGTAACACAGTTCAAATATGGCGGCTGGAAATACGGAATGACATTGGTTTTTCGGCGTAGCTGTCTCACCCAGCTTTTGACTGTTATCAAAGGCCTATAAAATCTTAGGGAAATTTCCCGCCATTTCCCATCAGTGGACCCGAATAAATAAGTATTGTATTGGCTGATTGAAGAGAAATCACCCAGAACATTGGCAACGCTACTGCGTCTTTGTACAGTGTATAGGATATTACACTGTTCGGTGTATGGAAATCCGGACTACTCTCTACATGTTCATACGACACATAGACACACATTTTGGCCAAGTTACAATTACGCATTAAAATCCATCTCGCGGAATTTCCGCGTCAGTGGTCGGTCAGTAAATTGTTAGGGGAAAACAGAATGGACTATCTATGTGAAAACGCCTTGTGTTGATAACACTGTATTGCTTTCGAGATATAAAATAACACGAATTTTAGAGAAAGTAATGAATGAAAATCTATCGGTAAATGTCATTAACTAGTAATTGCATTGTGAGAAAAAACTGCCGAAATAGTATTGTGTTATGATAAGAGGGAAATCTTACCACACACGTGTGACGCAGGCGGTCAGCCGCCTTTCTGGAAATCGTTACTGAGAGCCAGAATATGCTACACAAATTTGCCAGTTTGCTATTTAGAATACAGTCAGCTTTA
Source organism: Dreissena rostriformis (assembly GCA_007657795.1). Lineage (NCBI taxonomy): Eukaryota > Metazoa > Mollusca > Bivalvia > Myida > Dreissenidae > Dreissena > Dreissena rostriformis. The sequence goes on from VMBQ01013284.1 coordinate 3,188, forward strand.
TTTATTTTTTATCGAAAAGCATCGTGGTAAGATGTTGCATTTAAAAGACGCAAATAGATTTTAAAGACTCGCGTCATGTAAAAAGGGGTCTTATGTCATATGCGGCCAGCGTAGCTCTAGTCCAGCTTGCGAATTCGCGCAGTCTGGTCAGGAGATGCCTTATGAGACCACGAAATAGTGCGTGATTTGATAGTGGACAGCGAAGCTCCTTATCAGACTGCGCAATTTCGCATACTGGCCTTTAGCTACACTGGTTGCAATAAGAACCATTTTCGCATGACGCGGCTTTAAAAGTGTAATTTGAATGTGTAGAAAGAAAACTACGTATTAATCAAATATTAAGCTACCTTATATTTAGATGACGAAGAAACGAATTCATAATAAGTCATGTGAGGATAATGTTTTATTTACGAACACTATTGTGTGGTTTCAATATACGTGCACTTCATAACAAACAATTCTTGCGGTGGAAATGCGACTAATAAGTGAAAAACAACAACAGCAATTAAACCTTCGTTTTCAAGTTAATTATTTAGAAACGAAAACTGCCTCCCTTTAGTTCACAGTCAGGATATAGGCCGAATATCTTTTTAAAAGGTATTTCTCGTTAATTATTTGTGGCTAATAACCGAATACAATGCCTTCTTGAAATTATTATTTTTTAAACCCTGACCAAAGCATATAACGTGATACATAAACACCTAATGACTCATATTTTTTATATATTTATGATCAATATTTGTTCTGAAAGACCATAATGAGGCCAAACAAAATAAATTCTGTGTTTCGGGCAACCCGACCCAACCTAGCATAACCCCGCCGACCCTAAAGTTTTTAAGGGTATATCATAAAAGTTTACAAAAAAAAAATAAAAAAAAAATCAGATCTCATGTGGTTTTGGGGAATTTTTTTGTCAGAGGGGAAATATAAAAATAAAAAAAAAATAAAAAAATCAATCCCTACCCTACCTTGCTTTTTGAGATTGTTGCCCTAAACACAGAATGTATTTTGTTTGGCCCTAGTAACTATCACAGTTATATTGATATTAGAATTAAACTCGTAAAGCGTTATACGAATCACAATTTGTATAATATAAAATATGGTACAAGTTCTTAATGGCCCAACTCGTATTAGAAGCTTTCACAGTCAGCATATAGTTGTGGAATCTATTTAAAAAAAAGAGTTTCATTGTACATATATACTATAGTTCTCAATGCAAATTAGCAGGTAAACAATACCTATCGCCCCCATATAACAAATTACATACGGTTAAAATGTATTCTACTAGAGGAATATAAAAACATGAACCGACGTAAACCAGTGGATTTCTTTATTCCACTATAGGTTTATATAAATGTTATAAAATTTACAATAAAAAACACAAGCACAACAATGTAAGAAGTTATTAAAAATTACTCATTTCGTTAGCTATTTATCATTTTTTCGTCCGTATTTATCCTGCTTTTGATTTGTGTCAGAAAATATCCACAAGCCACTGACCGCTTCAGAATATAGACATTTTGTTTTAGCTTTAAACATCAATAAAATGTATTACACTTTCATATGATTATACCTTGTCACAGAGATGTTCATTTAACTGATTAACGAATGAACTACGGTGTTTTACGATATTAAAAATATTCAGACACCTTTAGATGTTTTTTGCATAGTTTTCAGGTACATTTAAGTGAACTCCAGTAATAAAAAGCGCCTGCAAATTAACACAACGATTACACATATAACATGATAACATGGCAGTATAGCCATGACATGTTTGACGATTATACTCTTTAGAAAATTAATCTACAAACATGTAAAAAAAATCGGGAAAATCATGGGATTTCGCCTCTGTTTCTGCTGTGTTTGAACTGCATTAGGGATTTAACTTACCGTTTATGGACTGGTTTAGAATATAAATTATGATTCCCGGAAAAAAAAAACTTTTTTGAAAAAAAAACCCATTAATCTGCTGGTACAAATAAAGCTGACCCATTTATAATCCTTTCAAAATCACACACCGTATCAACCGTCATGATTTACAGAAAGCTATCATTGGTTGATATAATGGACTAGCGTTGTTTGTACCGGGTTGATCAGTGTTGTTTTTTTAAACTCGTGCTTTTCCGGGATAAGTCTATTATCCGGGTACAGGTTTCATGTGGGGAAAATCCATGTCTAATTTCTCTGTGAAATATCAAAGCCATGCGCTTCAAGGAGAGGCTAAAAGGGAACTGTTGTCAGATTGGCAAGGTGATTATATTCAATATTAAAAAATGTTCACAAGTTAAACATCAATTTAAGGATTTGCAACGACAATATTTATAAATGCAATGGTCACAGACGCATCTTGTAAGATGCAGTCTAGTATATATAAGAACTTTTGATTCAGTAGTAATGTATATCACCGTGCACTATTAGTTTGCTGTTGAACACATCCACGCACATGCCAATAATTGAACAAACGGACCCAATAATGGCTAACTTAAGTCCTCTTTACAACGGAATAGTAACTGATCTCGCCCGCAGTGCTTAATACAGGGGAAATAACCCCGCTACAACAATAACACCGACACACCGTCTGAGAGCCGACGCATTACTGTCATTATTTTCTTTTAAAAGGCTTCTAGAAATACACGTGTCATAATTAGTTGAAGAACTATACTAATTGCTTCATAAATTACTTAAGTGGATTTCCGATAGAAATATCACGAACTCATGTTCTCAAATTAAGAGCAATATGTATGTATATATTAAATTGTATGCGTGGTTGATTGAGATACGAACTGCATCACACTTTTTTTTTTTGCTCGCACATTTTAAAAGCGTTTAAATCAGAAGTTGCACGATTTTTTTCTCAATGAGAAAAGGTATTACGCACATAACCTAAGCATTCTTCTCACTGAGGTATTAAGCGTTCTTTCATTGCTCACTGAGACAAAAATACGGTGAATACTTTGGTTTAAAAGGGATTCAATGATCTAATAAAGGCTATAGAAGGAATCAATTAGGCGAAGGTGTGTTATGGCACTTGTCAATCACTGTCATGAATGTATATTTTTGGATTAATAACGAGTACAAAAAAATAACTCCGGCGATGCCATATACGGTCAAAGGAGTAAAAACTCGGCTGTCAGCTTGAAATGTGTGCCTAACCCTTATCAAAAGCCATTTTAAATACTCCTGTCAACTGAGTAAATGTTTATTAATTTGTTTACCTTTTCCTTACCGAAATTGTCGTATCATTAGGCTGATGGGTGACGCAGTTAAAAGATCAGCGTCATGACACACACATTTTTTGAGTGAACTCGCAAACATAATCTTATCCCATCTTCAATATCAGTAATGACTTCGGATATTTTGATTTGAGATCGTATGCTTTACGAGTGTACAATGTAAATGTATTTAATTATCAGTTTGCGAAGGAGTCCCCGGATTAGTGGTGGATACTTCAGCAAGAGCTGTCCCAAGACTATTCTTCCGCTTTGTTAGTATTATGTACATTTTTGTCAGTTACCAAATATAATGAAAAACAAAACAACGAAATATTTGAAGTTGAATATCTGGAGTTGTTGTATAGTTAATGTAAACTTAAAAATGAACATTTATAAAATAAAACAACAAATATGACCATGCCAAGAAATTAGATTTAAAAAGGTTGATCAATCGGTTTACCTGAATTAAAATGAATTTGCAGACAAGCTCTGCATTTATACTACATACACAGAACATTACAGCATAATACCTCTCATTTAACTTAAGTTATTGAGTGGATTCACTTTCCAAATCTAGCTTAAGTTATAAATATATGGATATGGGTGTTACATGTAACTAACAAACCAAATTTAGATCACATAATATTTAAGATTTACAATTGCTTGATACATATTTAAAAAGTAAAAACACAATGTATAACAGTAGTATGAAAGCCATAACAACCAATTCGTTATGTTCAGATCTATGAAATTATTGGCAAACAGAGAACAATCTCCATGTCAAATTACGCATTGTTTGAGCGTTTATAACCTAAAAAACCACTTTCGACAATCGCTTTTGGGCTTTAAAAGCGCCTTGCGTATAGACTTACTCTTAAATGGGTTAGATTTTGGGAAAAAAACTTATTTGTGGGTTCAAACAACGCTGGCACATTGAATATCCTATCAAAATCAAAAAGTCTGTCTGTCTGTCTGTCTGTATGTCTGTTGTTTGAACCTAAGATAAACATGAGTTTTCCAAAGTTGTGAAGACCCGGATATCACCTATTAACAAAGAACAAGTTGTATCGAAGAAAATGGATGGTGTTGGCATATATGTCATTTTAGGCATATGCTGTCTACGGTCTTGTTTAAAAATCATGGGTTAATAATATGTGAAAATATTCAATTTGCCCTTTAATAACTCTGGTGACATGGGGTTGTATTCCCTTTTTGTCTGGAAAATAGTTCTATACTGAAACACATAATGACACCATCATATGTATAACTTAAATTGCATGTGGGGTTAACATTTTTTGATGTTTATTTTCAAGAAATAATCTTAGGTATTTATTAAACAAAAACTCCTTCTTCCAGTAAATATAGAAGGATTTTTTTTCTTAAGTAAAAGTATCTTCAATAAAGTGCCAATAACAGCCTGATATATCCAGTAAAATTTTGAAAAGTTCAATTTAAAAGTGATGAAGAAAATAGATGTGATGTCGCCGTCAAACACGTTTCTGGAATTTAAGCCGTCATCGATGGTTTTATCTTTATTTGAGTGATTAAATGACCTTTGTCAAGTGCCTGTATATTATATGTATTAACATTCATAAATATCACACGTTATTATTTGATTCATGCCTATAAATCTCTTTTTAACATTGAACTGTTATCAAACTTTTTGGATTTATTTTTCACAATTGAACATAAAAAAGACATATTCCGATGTTGTTAAAATAAGGTGACACCCACCCTGGTCATGTAACATTTATTTTAATTGTAATATATTTAATTGATTATATCATACCTTTTGTTTACATATTTTATGCTGTGATTTTATTTTATTGACACGTATAGTGCACTTCTCATGAATTTGAATAGGTGTGCTTGTAAACATAGATACTTCAAGGGACGTACAGAACCAAAATGGATGTCCATTCTAATTTTGATGTCTGTTTATTATCTCAAATGTACGTGTTTCTTAAATTGTCATATACAATGTATGTAGAAACAAACATTAACGCGATTATAACTGATTGATGTATAAAACGATCATGAAACGCCAAGGGGCATACACCGTTCCCCATCTTCACTTTTCATTTGTGTTTCCTTTTCCTTTTAACTACCGGTAGTTGAAACTCTGGTCAAGTAACTATCATTTACATGATCATTAACATATGTTTTGTGGCAACTTTAGTATTCGAACGTCAAAGACGATGATTATTTCTAAAAGACTTTGCTGTGTTGGTATAATTGGTTGGCTTGTGGGTGCATGTCTTACTTACCTTTGGATCAGAGTGTTTATCCTTCCGGCAAAACCGCTGTCTGGTGAGAAATATCACAGTGGAAACGTGCTACCAGATTGCAATGAGCACCGTCAGCTCTCCGGGCCTATTTTCAACGAATCAATAGCGTTGCTAAATGTTTCGTTAAATGTCTCAACTAGACAATTGATGCACGACGACATCAAACCGGTGTCCCCTGGCGGCAGATACAAACCTGCAGACTGCGTTTCGAGCCAGAAGGTGGCAGTGATTATACCATATCGGGACAGAGCAACACACCTCCCAGTCTTAGTGAACAACCTTCATCACATAATGCAGAGACAATCTATACAATATGGCATATTTGTTTGTGAACTTGCAAACACGTCAACCTTTAGCAAAGGACTCACAATGAACGCTGGCTATACTATAGCCGGGCAGATAGATGATTATGATTGTTACATATTCCATGACGTGGACTATATTCCACTTGATTATAGGAACGTGTATACATGTGGGCCTCGACCAAGGCACATGGTGTCGTTTTCTTCAAAAGCTCTTCTACGTCGGTACGAGTCTGGCATCCCGTACAAAGACTACATAGGCGGGGCAATCAGCATCCCGCGGAATATTTTCAAGCAAGTTAACGGCTGGACCAATTTCTTATTTGGCTGGGGCAATACGGATGATGACATGTTTCAAAGAATTAAAAAGGTCGGCATCGTGTTAAACAGAGTTGATCGCAGGTACGGACGGTATTACCATCTGCCACATGGAGCTGATGTCGGTAACCCTTCGAATAAAAGGAGATTTAAGTTAATGAAGAGTGCACAAAAACGCATGAAAGTAGACGGCCTTAATATGGTTAGTAACTTATTTAAAGTGGACGACAAAGAAGACCGTGACCTATACACGTGGATAAAGATAAGCTGCAATCAATCCATAGTACAGGAGCTTGCAAAAAGTTATTTTCTAACAATATTTTAGCTATAGCCCACCATTTGTTTTACCTTTAAGAAGTTCGGTGACCGCCTTTTAATTGAAAACGAATTTCATATTTGCATATCCTCTTGTTTTTTCATTAATTTTACTCTTGTTTTTTTGTCATTATTTATTCTGCAGACAAATATTTTTTGAACTTTCGACACCCACTAGTGTTCACGTGTGTATTCATTTCGCACCTGATATGAAAGAAAGTACGCTTATTCACCATGAGTATTTATCAACCGTGTATTATTAAGGTTTTTTGTTCAAATAACAAGTACAAAATTGACATGTAGATACCATTGTAAAATCGTATACGGTAATTTATAACTATGATTGTGTTAAAACATATGTCATTTCAGCGTGCCTCAGAACGTTGTTGTACTTTTGCTCCGGTGCATATGAAACCATTTAGTAATTATATTTGTAATTAAATCGAATTTAAATTCGCCTTTATTGCCTTTAAATAACAATTATGCGAGGTACATTTCTATTTACATTTGTGTGTAAGTGATGAAAACTTGGTAGAGTGTGAATTTCGACGCATCCTTCACCTATTAAAACCCCAAATGTTGGGATTTTTATATGGTGTAGTTTGTCTTGTTTTGTATTGTACATTCATTTGGTCACTTGAAATAAAAGACTTAAGTGTGTGTATAAGTATGTCTCTCTTGATAATATTTCTGGGGGTTCATTATTGTTATGTTTTGTATTATATGGTTGTTTTTGTGTAATTGTATGTAATGTTATATATGAGAGAATAAAAGTGTGCACACTAACAGTATACACTTAAATTAAAAAAACAAAACACCAATACAATAAATTAAATCTAAATTGTTTAAACTTGTTTAAGCACCTAAGCCCAGTTTTCCCATAACGAGGCTCATTAAAACGGAAATAAGAGCAACTTATCATATTAGGATAGCCGGAGGGTATCCATCGTATGTTGCTCTGAACCAGTATTGCGTTTACAAAACAGTTGAAACTACTCAAACACTATGTACATGTATTAACATTAAATACGAATTTATATTTTAAACCAATTTCAGGTTTTAACGGATTGACTACGACATTTTAATTTAATTTAAAAACGTTCTACTGTTTTTCATCACATTAATACACGTTTTTCCTAAACTTCATGTATTTTACATTTTATTTACGAATGAAAAGACATGAAAAGACCGCGAAATGAATGTGTCATAGAACGTCCGTAATGATCAGTGTGAGCAATCTATTTGTAACAAAACATAATTGGCATGTTCATTTATCGAAGGTTTCTTCACAGGCGTCGGGACAAACTATTGACTATAGCTAGAATCCATTCCAAAGCCCGCGCAATTACCCCAATACAAATGTTCTTGGCCAAATAGATTAGCATGTTTGCAGGAAGTTCGTAAGTTTACTTTGCATAAATAAATTTTGAAAAAAAATAAACGCATTTGACCGCATGTGGTGTTGAAGAAATAATAATGGTCTACCAATTTACTCAAAATATGACGGGTTCATGCCATATCATGCGCGTCGATTCCAATTATGGGGGTTGCGGATTTTTCCACATAAAATCGGACATATTTTCCACTCACTTAAGTATTAATTCAAACATGTTTTTATCAACAAAATATAGAATGTAACTCGTAAGAATGACTACCATTAGACAGAGGTTTAAGAAAGTAATTAAAAAAATCATTGGAACAAGTTTGAGATTCTTTATGCTAAATGAGCCATTTTGAACTTTGGTGTTTTTGGCTTGAGGCGAAGCATCCATAGTTTACCTTAAAATGATTGGCAATAAATTTGACCAAATTATTATGTGTTCATACAACCAGGATCAATACAATGCTATAACCCTGTCGCATTTAAGTACGAGGGACATGTGCCCTCCCGGACATGAGCTCACTCTGGCATACGCCACCTAACTTATACACTAACACTGAATTCCTTCAAAAAGGCACTGAAAACTCACCTCTTCCTCCAATCTTATGCAACATAAGCAGTGGTTTATTCAATTCATTATATTAAATCTCAATCATCATGAACTTGAATTAACCCTTTTAAAGGAAGCATATTTATTCCTTTGGGGGTTTGTGGACTCGTGGTAATGGTATCCTGACGTTACCCTTGTCTCAATCAGCATGAACTTGAATGTACCCTTTTAAAGGAAGCATAATTATTCCTTTGGGGGTTTGTGGACTCGTGGTAATGGTATCCCGACGTTACCCTTGTCTAAATCAGCATGAACTTGAATGCACCCTTTTAAAGGAAGCATAATTATTCCTTTGGGGGTTTGTGGACTCGTGGTTATGGTATAATTTGTTTTTGTTCTTGTTTTTACGTAGTACTTATAGTTTAAGTTTTAGATTTTATTGTGTAAGCTATACACATAGGGTAGTTTTATAGAGTCTTGTTGATCTTTCTAATCTAGGGTTACTGTGCATGTTTTTTTAAGTAGTTCTTATAGTATAAGTATAATAGAGTAGTTTTATAGTATAATTGAGTAGCTTTGATCGATTTCTTTTGAAACTGTGTTGCAAAATGTATTCGTATCTGCGATACGTCAAATGTTCTTATGTAAAGCGCCTTTGAACGT